>JAGKQL010000031.1:35222493-35252265 GCA_018398635.1 Cyprinodon brontotheroides | reverse complement strand
CAACTGCCAGAAGAGGAGTGAGATGTTACAATATTTGGGCAAAAATTGCCCGTCCCAGACTCAATTATCACAATGAAAGTTATTATTTACATTTTTTTTACTGATTAATGCTAAAATCATTAAATCACTGCAAAAGAATTAGTTTTAGGTATAGATAAAGATCCATTGATTATTCCTTGCTGACCGGAGTTTTCCTTTAAAACACACAATGCTCAAATTGCAGATTGATATACTAGGAAATAGCAGATTGTAGTAGATTTCTACTTAACCCCTAGAACCCTGGTACGGCTAGACCCACCGGGTGGGTCCAGCTGCTACGCGGACCTCGTAATTTTAACAAAACCCCCAGTATTGATGTAAAATACATATTTGGCACTAGTTTGGTGACATTTATGGATAAATGTGCCAAAAATGGCCCCTCCGGCTCCTAAGAAATTTATCACTAATACCATTCTAAAAATAAATATGATTCATCTGATTGAGTCCAAATTTGGTATATTTTTACACAACATTTAGATTTAAAAGTCTGTACTACTTTTTTGGGCTATAAATAATATTTTGGTAGTGTTTTGCAATGTTTATTTCAAAGAAAATTTTGGGCGAGGTTCAAAATGCAAAATATTTTGTATTTTGTCCCTAATATTTCAGGCAGGGGTCAAAGCTACAATGGTGCTGACACCAGAAAACCCATTCTATGACATCTTACCTTTTTACAGACGTACCAAAAGTTTCTTCTTAAATCTAATAGCTGTGAGGCTATAAGTGATTTTCTTTTGTGTGTTTTTGTCAGGCAGAAATTTATTTATACCCCCTTAGGGTGTAAGAGGTTAACAATAATTGCTGTAAGTGCAGTAGGACTTCTTTAAATAGTGAATTTTAGCACAAAATGTCGTTCCATGTGCAAAAGTCTCACTGCACTTGTGGATTATTGTGTTTATTCCTGAGTAAAATGTTCTCAGATTGTTTTATTTCGTGGAATACTAAGACGCATCTTCTCTCCAGACCTTTCGGTGGCGCTGTCGGGTTCATAAAATGTAAAATGTAAAAATATTTCTGCAGAAAGGAGAGACAGTTGAACCCCAGACTCAAACACACTGTCTCCCACTGGATCTCCTCCGCAGAGCGTTTATTAACAGAACATGACGCATGGTTACAGAGTATTGTTCTGACAGAACAATTGATCAGTTCATGAAGGCAGAATGCTCCATCAGAATGACGAGGCAGGATGGTCTCCTGACTGGATCATGAGACAGGAGTGGAGCATCCCCTTGCACAAATGTTTCATAAACACACATTAATGTTATAATAATCATTGAATAAACCTAACAGGCGCTATTGCAGTTCAATACGGGTTTGTTGCCGCATAGCAGAGACAACAGTTGCAGCTAGCGCTTTAGATGAATGCATGAGAGTAAAAGTAACCACTTTACCAAACAGTAAGGGTAAAACCTTTAAAGGTCATGAAAACAAAACTGCACTAACCACAAACATGCAGATGTTTCGTTGCCCAGAGAAAAAAATCAAAATAAAATCGCAATATTGGTTGAAAAAACTCACAATATTGATTTTGAGGTGATTGTTTGTCCTAACTGCCCATTATGTGTCCTTCAATCGTCCATTGACCATGTGTCCATACCTCTGCGCAACCATCCACCTTCTTCCCCTTTGTGTTTAATTACATCCGTCCATCAGTCCACCTTTTTTTCGATTGTTTTCCATCCATTTTACTTTGCCTATCCACCCAAGCATTACTCCATCCTTCTTCTTATTTTAAGGCTTTGCATGCTCAGTAGTTTTTGGTTTTACCGCAGTAGGGAAATCTTCCTTTAGTTCATTGTTTTTTTCTTCCTAAAAGTATCTTTGAGCTTTTTCCATGATCTTTTTGTTACAATGTGACATGCATTCAACTTTATGTGCATTACCACCAACATCTTTTAAGCATCTAAAAGCTTGATCAGGGGGTGCGGATTTGGAGCATCAGCATATCTGCAGTTTCTGCCCTAATATTTTCTTTTTAACTACGATCATATTAAGTTTATTTTCTACTTCCAAACTCAGCATCTCTTCATCCATGCCTGCAATAAGAAGTTTCATTTTAAGTTGTGAGATGCACTCTTGGAAGTTTTGACTGGATTTGATAAAACTTTTGAGCATCTCTGTATAAAATATTATGTTCTAGATGAGAAATCTACGGAAGAGGATTAGGGCCAGTGGGGCAAAAAAAAAAAAAGTTAACTAATTTTTAAATTTTATTTCAGTTTAGAATTCCGAGAATTCTCTTCGTACCTGAAAAATTTCAGAATTCTGACTTTTTTCTCAAAATTCTGACTTTTTCTCGGGTAATTCTGACTTTTTTCGGTGGTTTCTGACTTTTTTCAAAACTTTTTTTTTCTGACTTTTTTTTTTCTCAAAATTTTGACTTTTTTTTCAAAAATACCTGACTTTTTTTCTTCTCAAAATTTCTGACTTTTTCTCAAAATTCTGACTTTTTTTTCTCAAAATTTGACTTTTAAAAGCCTGTCAGAAATTCTGACTTTTTTTTCTCAAAAATTCTCTGACTTTTTCTCTCAAAATTCTGACTTTTTTTCAGTGTACCTGGACTTTTTTTCTCAAAATTCTGACTTTTTTCAAAAATTTGACTTTTTTCTCAAAATTCTTGACTTATTTTCTCAAAATTCTGACTTTTTTTTTTCTCAAAATTCCTCTGACTATTTTCTGCTAAAATTCTGACTTTCTTTCAGAATTTGACTTTTTTCTCAAAATTCCGACCATTTCAAAATTCCCTGACTTTTTTTCTCAAAATTCTGACTTTTTTTCGTAAAATTTGACTTTTTTCTCAAAATTCCTCTGACTTTTTTTCTCAAAAATTCTGACTTTTTTTCTCAAAATTCTGATCTCTTTTTTTCTCAAAATTCTGACTTCTTTTTCTCAAAATTCTGATCCTTTTCCTCAAAATTCTGATCTTTTTTCCTCACAAAATCTGACTTTATTTTGCAGAATTCTGACTTTTTATTTTCAGAATTCTGAAAAAAAAGTCAGAATTTCATGTTAAACTATAATAAAATTTAAAAATCGGTTAACTTTTTTTTTTTTCCAGTGGCCTATTAATCCTCTTCCGTAGAAATCTGCAATAATAGTTTGCATCAAATATTTTTAATTAAACGTTCTTAGTTTTAGGGAATATGTAAGATTTATGCTTTGATTCATAGTTAACAATTTGTCGGTACTACATTTAAATTTGACAAACCGGATCTTCTCAAAGTTCTTTTTTCCTTTTTGGTGCGATTGCAATTGCGGATCTTGACCTGGCCGTACTGGAGCAAGAAATAGCTCGGCTCCGTACTTTGACAGTGACAGACGGAGAAGACGTACGTGGACGACGACGTGCAGAGGAGTAGCGGTGGTTGTGGAACAGTTCTCATTTATTAACATGACAGACAAATACTCCGTACGACATACATGAGCGGGGCGGAGACAGAGGATGTGGAGTCTTGGGGTAACAGTTAAAACATCTGCTGTCACATAAATATGAGCTAACTATAAGGGAAAACTACAAATCTGATTTTGTAGTTTATTGACGTACAAATTCAGGCACCTATGCACATTTACTTTGGTATAAATCTAACAGGAATAAGTTGGATAGCATCACTTGTGGGATTTATTTATTTATTTATTAAAAGCAACAAGATAATGCTGGAAGTTTGAGGATCCCTTGGTTCTGTTCAGTCTAACTGCTGTCCTGATTTTGGTCTCTGCTGGGAGTTTAATTTGGGACGGGTGCAAACAAATAAGACACAGAACAGCCCTTACCTATTGAGTAAGCGAATCGATTCACGTCCAATTAGCAGCTACGCATTGGTCAATTTACCTCCTTGAAATTCCTCAAGGCTTCAAGTCTGTCCCAACACCCCCCGTTTGAACGACCCTGCGTCCGGGGGTGGGGGTTTGTAGCTGCAGTTTTCAGTCTCTGGTTGTCCAAATGTCTTTAAGGGATTCTCAACACATGCTCCACCTTTTTATTTATGGCCATTTTAGCATCTGGCTGGCAGCCACAGCCAACTGCATCACCCCCCCCAACAATGCCCCTGCTTAAGATGCAGTGGAGCCTCTTTGGGTTAGAAGGGCCAGCTCTATTAATCTACTCCCTTCCGGCCCCCACGTTCCCCTGTGTGGTTAATCACTGCCACTAATTAGTGCTAATTACTCATTTCTGCCTGGGAGAACTCCCTGTTCTCTGGCTCACATTGATCTGAAGGTCCCCCGTTGCACCCCACTGCTTGGCATTCCTCAGGTATGGGAGGGAAGGGTTCAGGTAGGAGAGGAAAGTCTTCCTCAGGTTTGCCGTAGCTCAGACTGGTTTGTTCTGGTCGTGGGGGCCCGGGCCCGACCCAGCCCGGCTTAATGAGCCAGCGCTTTTTTGCTCCCGCTGTCATTAATTGTCCACAGCCATGACTCCGGGTTCCACCGCGTTCCTTTCTTTTCTCCCTGTAATTTTGCTTTAATAGATTCAATTTGCTTTCATTTGCCTTGTATTGATTTATTTGTCCTGCTTTGTCCCGTCAAGCGTAGAAACCTATAATTTCTCCGAAAAGTTTGCGAGGGAACAGAAAGGGGGGAAAAAAAGAAAAAGAAAAACACTTTTAATTTATTATTATTGAGCGAAACGTTAAAAAAATGAAAAAAGAGAAATGACGAATGATGTTGATATGAGGTGGAAGTGAAGCTTGACTAAAGCTGAACTCATTTCATTGAAGCAGGAAAAAATATTAAGGATTTCAGATCAGGTGCAAAGAGTGAAGCTTAATGAGAGGCTGAGGGGTCGTAGAGTCTGACAATCACGTTGCTAAATTCCATTATTTTATCTGACGGATCTTAACCTGTCAAAAGTGAAACCTGCTAATGGAAGTTGAGTGCTTCATGTCAACCCTAAATAATTATACAATGACAGCTGATAGCAGGCAAAGAGTAAATTGGTATTTTGCAAAGACATTTTAGAACAAAGGGGGTAGCGGGTGTGTGGGTAATGATTGCTGTGGCTTCTGTCAGAGGGACACGCCGAATGTCTCCAGGAATCAACACCAGGGTAAGGACTTTACCCCTCGCTGACCTCCAAATGTGTCCTGCTGTGGTAACGGTGACGGATGAACCGACAACAATCGTACCTCGGTGAGTTCCAGAGAAGAACCGGTTCCTCCGATCAAGAGGGAAAACAAAACATATCTCTCATATGGGAGGAAATGCAACAATGACTTTTATTCCCAGTGGTCACAAAATAAACCTCCTGAGATTAATTACAGCTCATGAAGATTCCTTTAATCATAAAGAAAAAGCAGGAAAACTGATCAGCAGAAAGCACGCCTTTAGCATAATGTTATATTATAGCATTTAGCTGTGAGATGTTTGCCACCAAGGCCAAATAAAAGCCATACATGCTTATGTCTCTGACTCTGAAGGCTTCGAAGCAGCATACTGGACAGAAATCGCTTATATCTCTCTACTTGAACGTGGTGCAGAGGTTATATACACTCACCGGCCACTTTATAAGGTACACCTGTCCAACTGCTCGTTAACACTTAATTTCTAAGCAGCCAATCACATGGCGGCAACTCAGTGCATTTAGGCATGTAGACATGGTCAAGACAATCTCCTGCAGTTCAAACCGAGCATCGGTATGGGAAAGAAAGGTGATTTGAGTGACTTTGAACGATGGCATGATTGTTGGTGCCAGAAGGGCTGGTCTGAGTATTTCAGAAACTGCTGGATCTACTGGGATTTTCACGCACACAACCATCTCTAGGGTTTTACAGAGAATGGTCGAAAAGAAAAAACATCCAGTGAGCGGCAGTTCTGTGGGCGGCGGAAATGCCTTGTTGATGCCAGAGGTCAGAGGGAGAATGGCCAGACTGGTTGAGCTGATAGAAGGGCAACAGTGACTCAAATAACCACCCGTTACAACCAAGGTGGGCAGAAGAGCATCTCTGAACGCACAGTGCACAGTACGTGGAACTTTGAGGCAGATGGGCTACAGCAGCAGAAGACCACACAGGTGCCACTCCTTTCAGCTAAGAACAGGAAACTGAGGCTAAGCAATTTGCACAAGCTCATTGAAGTGGACAATAGAAGATTGGAAAAAACGTTGCCTGGTCTGATGAGTCTTGATTTCTGCTGCGACATTCGGATGGTAGGGTCAGAATTTGGCGTCTACAACATGAAAGCATGGATCCATCCTGCCTTGTATCAGCGGTTCAGGCTGGTGGTGGTGGTGTCATGGTGTGGGGAATATTTTCTTAGCACTCTTTGGGCCCCTTGGTACCAATTGAGCATCATTGCAGCGCCACAGCCTACCTGAGTATTGTTGCTGACCATGTCCATCCCTTTATGACCACAATGTACCCAACTTCTGATGGCTACTTTCAGCAGGATAATGCGCCATGTCATAAAGCTGGAATCATCTCAGACTGGTTTCTTGAACATGACAATGAGTTCACTGTACTCAAATGGCCTCCACAGTCACCAGATCTCAATCCAATAGAGCATCTTTGGGATGTGGTGGAGCGGGAGACTCAAGCATCATGGATGTGCAGCCGACAAATCTCTGCGACAACTGTGTGTGATGCCATCATGTCAATATGGACCAAACTCCTGAGGAATGCTTCCAGCACCTTGTTGAATCTATGCCACCAAGAATTGAGGCAGTTCTGAAGGCAAAAGGGGTCCAACCCATTACTAGCATGGGGTACCTAATAAAGATGTGGCCGGTGAGTGTAAATGACAGGATGGCGCTCTGTTTCTACCCTGATGGGTGTTAGGTGTCTGATTACCGGAGGGTCGAACGGTGCAGCAGTTAATGGCTTCTTTTTTCCCAGTGACGCAGAGATGTTGACAGCAAACGGGGCCGTATACTTTAGACCAGGGATCTGCAACCTGTGGCTTTGAAACACAAGTGGATCTTTGCACGCTTGGAGTTTTTTGGCCGATCGCTGATCTTTAAAAATCCAACATGTCAATTCCATTTCTGACTTTTTGTTCGTCAGTTTTCACAAGATCACAATAAACCTTCCATGTTTCAGTCGTATTTTGGGGGTTGGATCCAGTTCATTAATCAAACATCTTTTTTAACTGAATTTGATTAAATGTTTTTTTTTAAAATGACGTTGACGTTGTCCTTTGCAGAGGTTAATAAGATCGATGGATCAGATCAGTATCACATCAAAGTATTGGCCAACCGATCAATCTGTACATCCTTACGTTATTATAGATCTTTCTCCTGTCACTATGTTGGAAAGGATAATCTCAGTTATTTCATCATTTTCCACAAATGTAGCAGCAGCCCTTAGAAGAAAATGTAAACCTAAACCTTTTTTTTTTTTTGCTAAAAAATTTTTTGTTTTGTTTTTTAACAAAAAATACAGTATTTTCACGACCACAAGGCGCATCGTACTAAAAGGCGCGGTCTCAGTTATGTGTGCAATTTCTGTATTTAAAAGACACACGATTATAGGGCGCGGGTCTCTGTGGTTGTCGCGCGCTACACCACTATAACCACCTGCACGGCCATGCCTTTATTCCTGATGGAGGTGTCACAGCATTTATCGTTAACGAGGTAAAATGCCCAATTTATGGTGATATTGATTTGAGGTCATATCACCCACTTCTACTTTTAGTACCTTATTTATTCAACCCCCCCCCATTCGAAGATTCGATTGATAAATTTGTAAATAAAAATGAATTTTGTTTTTTGATTGGTTTTTCTTTTGCAATAAAACCTGCTATTTTAAAGCAATCAGTCCCAAGCTTTGCTTCCTTGGCTGCTGTAATTAGCTGAAACACTGAAATACCAATTCATCATGCTGTCAGAGTTTATATTTTTAGAGTTTCAGTAATTTTATGCTCTCCAACCAACCATGTTGCAGCTTCCAGCACCAGAAATGGCTGCATGTTTTCAGAGGGACACTCTGAGCATTGATAAGAGAAACTGATGGGGAGAAATTATGGAGAGAAAGCTTAGACTTGGACAAATTGTACTCTTATTTTGTATACAGAGTGTATACAAAACGGAATTTTGTTTTGTACAGCTTTCGTGACAAAAAGCTGTACAAAAAGTGCAGCAGTTATCAAATGTAAACAGTGTGGGAGAAAAAAAATGGTGCATCAAAAAAGATATATAAGATATGAAAGTTCCTCAAGTCAGATACGCAATCCAGTTGATTATCAGCGTTGATGGGATCGGTGTTCTGCAGAGATGGCAAAATACTACCTCTTCATAATTCTGGAGTAAAAGTACAGATACTTGTGTTAAAAATACTCTGGTAAAAGTGGAAGTACTAATTAAACTTCTTTTACTCAAGTAAAAAGTAACAAAGTACAGGCTTCCCGTAAATTTACTTAAAGTATAAAAGTAAAAGTAGAAACCACTTTTTTCATGCCCGTTGCCTACATTTTAAATGGATGTCTGCCAATAGGACTAGATCTCCTCGTTGTGTTCATTTTCAATCATCTCGTCATCCATGCTACTATGCTAACGCCACCGGGCCACCAAGCTGCAATGCATTTGCCGCGAATGAATACCGATTTAATCTGTCACGATTCATCTTGTAGTGGTCGTACAAATGCAACGTCAGATTCCCATCCAATTAGACTGACTTTTGGTATTGATGACATGAAAATAATAACGGTAACTTTCCATTTGAAATGATTCTAAAACTAAAGTAACTAGGACCAATTTTTAAAATGTAAGGAGTAGAAGTAAAAAAGTTGCCATAAAATAAGTAGTAAAGTAAAGAGAGTAAAATATCAGAAAAAATCTACTTGAGTACAGTAACGAAGTATTTGTTCTATGGTATTTCCTTCTTAGCTTCGCTGTTATCCCGCCTCTGCTTCCCCTCTTACATTGTGTAGAACACCGCTTCCTCCGGCCTTTGCTTCGGCCTATGCCTGCTCTGTAGACTTGCTGCTCCTTTGTTTTACAGTAGCAGCCAATCAAAATGTCCCAACTTTACTCAAACTGGTCCGACTATAATTCCTTTTTAAACATCAATCTTTGTACTAACATATTCTTTCTGTCATGATTTGTTGACATTACAGTCTAAAGAGAAGCATCATATCCTGGTCAGACCCTGTAATGTATTCAGAGTAAAATAAATGTGCATGCCCAGGAGAAGGGGGGTCACTCCAGTGGCTGGAAGTTGGAGGGGGAATTTGCTGGGAGTTGCAGGGGAGTCTGCTGCCATTGGGCTGGCGTTTGACTGGGAAGGGCCATTTTGAATAGCTGCTACTGTACATCCGTCCGTAGCGTTCTGCAATTTTTTAAACCATCAAGAGTGGCTGCGTTTAAAACATTTTGTGACCGTAGCTCCAGCAGGCGTTGGCGGTCGTAGATGCTGGATCAATGCCTGGTTTATAGCATTCTAAACAGCATATTTTGTGGAATTGTCAGGAGAATTGTCGAGCACTGTATCAGGCCAGGAACCGCCATGATGGATAAGATGATAATCAAATGTAAGCAGTGTGGGAGAAGAAAAAAAATGGTCCAAAAAAAAAAAAAAGATTGATATGGAAGTACAGAGCATTTAAGATCTATGGTTCAAATATGCACTATTTTTGGTTTGGTGTGTCAGTGTTGTGACTTGATTTAGAGTTTTTTCAACAGTTCAGCAGTCTGGTGGCAGTGGAGAAGAAGCTGCTGCAGAATCTGCTGGTCCTGCATTGAATGCTGCGAAGCCTCTTCCCAGAGGGCAGCAGGGAGAACAGGAACGGGTCATTGATGATTTCACGGGCTCGGTACATGTAGCTGGGATGAAATGTCTTTAATGGAGGCGAGGAGCCCCATGATCCTCTCTGCTGTTCTCACCTTCTTCAGTCTGAGAGGCGCTGCAGCCTCCACACCACACAGTGAGACAGACTGCCCAGAACGCTCTCTATGGTGCTTCTGGAGAAGGTGGGGGCAGGTGGGCTCTCCTCATCCTCCTCAGGAAGTACATGCTGCTTCTGAACCCATTTGTTTCCAGTCCAGGTGAGGGTGTCTGTAATGAATTTGGTGCTGCTAACCACCTCTACAGCTGAGCTGTTGATGAGCAGTGGAGCGTGGTTAGGACGGTTCTTCCTGAAGTCGACGATGATCTCCTTCGTCTTCTCCACGTTCAGGATCCGGCTTTTTAAAAAAAAAAAAATTTTTATATATAATTATGCAGGGAGTTTTACAGATTATATGGACACTGCAATGTAAATAGAAAATTCAAAAAGAGGAAAAACAGAAGAAGAAATAAAAAGAGAAAAGATGAAAGAAAGAGGAGATGGAAGGGAGACAATGACAAAACAATAGGGATGCACAATATTGGGATTTTGGCCGATATCCTGATATTTTAAAAACTCATGTAGCCGATAACCCGATATCGATACCGATGTTAAAGCTGGACAAAAATAAGTAGTCATTGAAAATAGCAGTTTTGTTATCCATTCCTGACACTTTGAAAAATAATATACTCAAATATATTTTCATATGCTGATATCAAATAGATTTTTAAAAACGCTGTATCGATCTATTTTACTTTCAAAATCTTGTGAAATTTCATCGTTTCTGTTACAAACTCTCGTGATATTTTGCAAATTCTTGTGAGATTTTGTTAGTAAAATAGATTCGACTACCGCGGCCAATATATCAACATATAAAAATATGACAAATATTTGGTGAATTTTCGGGGATTTTGTAGCATAACGATGACATATAGCAATATTTCATTAGTAAAAGAGATTGATATGGTGTTTTTAAATGGCAATATATCAGCATATGAAGATATTGGGATATTTTAATGGATCAATATTTTTCCCTCGTCTTTCTGTAGAAGTTTTAAGTCTGTAAAAAAAGTTTTTGAAGAAGAAGAAGTAGTATTTTTTTTTTTTTTTTGACTTTAGAAACTCCGAGAAGCTGATAATATATCGGGTTAAATATCGGTGGGGTGGCCGATGTCCGATATTAAATTTTAAAGCCGATACCGATAGGGGGCCGATTATATCGTGCATCCCTACAAAACAAGGCTGTTATCTCTGCACCAGTCATCCAAGCCGTTAAATAAGCAACACATAACTGTGCTTGGTTGCTTTGGGTTCAGAATCCGTCTCGAAACATAGAAAAAAAAAAAAAAAAAACAGATTAAAAATGAAAAAATAAAATAAAAATACACTCAATAAATGCAACAAAGAGGAAAAAAAAGCTAAATGCAAAGAAAATCAGGTCTATTGTTGTTTTTGCCGTGTAATTCAAAAATCTATTTCCGTTTCCCTCGACTTAAGCAGTAGAAAATTCAGACCTATCAGCTCATCTAGTGTCGGTCACAGAAACTTTAGTGAGGAAAAAAAATGCTACCACCTTGTTTCAGTTGCCTGCAGTGACCATTAATGAATTATAACAGAAGTCGATATCAGAAAGTATTTATATTTCATTTCCTTTGCTTCCACAGTTCGTCTGTCACTTTCTGATGTAAAATGTCTGAGTTTTAACATCTCTGCTGCTAATCCTCATCTAATGCTCATCTTTAGGATCAGAACCTGCAACTCTGAGTGGTCTGGGCTTTAGAAAACCTTGGATTAAGCTAAAACTAAAAACCGACACTTTCTACTTAGGGCTGGTTTAACAGCTAGTTAATGTCTGTTAGCCTCTTACCCTGAGCCTCTATATAAATATATTTTTTCTTAGCATAAACATCATAAGGGCTTTTTTTTTTTTTTATCAGCAGCACCCAGAACCTAAACGCCACAAGGTTCTTTTTAAGGAGCAGGAAGATTACTGTGGATTTTGTTCTGCCCTGGAGCTCTGTTTAGCTGCATTTCAATACGAAATACACTTCGGCTAACTGGAGAGAAGTGGCTCAGGCCGACAGGGATGCATATTCCCTCTAAGTTCTGGATTAAATCAGCATGGAGCCGACTGTCTCTAAAGATGATGATGCTCCTCAAACACGATGGAGCTTGTCACTTCATTCCCACACAGGCCGAGCGCCGTTCTGGTGTCACATGACCTTAGATGAGTGTTGGAACGTGGATCAGCTCATCCTCTGCTGCGTCGAGGCGCCATCCTTCCTTCCTTCCATCTCTGTCCTGCATCAGGCGCCAAGAAACCCAAATCATTTGGCGTATCCCCTTCTTTCCAACAACAGATTCTGCTCCGTCTGGCAGATGAATCCCTGATCTACCTCTCAATCTGCAGACGTAGGAGACCCCCTAAACTCCTGCCCTGAAGGTAGAGGCTCACATCCAACACCAGGGAAGGAAATCTACTAATTTCATAGCAGCTCAGTGAAAAAAGCTGTTTTTCTTGTTTCCTTTTCAGTTTCTTCAGGCTCTAGCAGTTCAAGGCTGTTGTAGAAAAGTGACAAAGATGAGTTTTAAACATAAAACCCAGTCTTTCTTTCTCCTTTTACTTTGTGGCTGCAGAAAGCGGGCGAGGAAGCAGTAAAATACACATCTATAACGACGCTTCAATAATAAAGAACAAAAAGACTGTGTGAGGATGGATTCCGAAGCGCTGCGTATTAACTCCTGCCTCTGCTTCGATCCCTCTCCCGTTAAGTTTCCTGCAATCCACTGAAACGAGTCTGAATATGTATTAAAAACTGTAAACACAATCAATCACTGGTCCAGAAGCGACAAGCAGTTTTGCACTGAGCTGTATCCGTGCAGCAGAGACCTGCAGAGCATCCTCATGCCTTTTTATTTTAATCCACTCCTGTTTGCTGAAACCTGAAACTGAGACACCAAAGCTAATTTTTTACTAAGAAATTTCTCTGTAAGACGCCAAGTCTGTATTTATCTTTTCGCCATCGTTGTTCATTAAACCTCAGAGATTCTATTTTTAGAGGGAGAGATTGGTTGTTATAACCGTGTTGATTTTTATTTTTTTTTCCCACTCAGTCTGAAGGGGTTTTATTCCGCCGCTCGTACAGAAGCAATATGTTTCCTCGGAGCAAACACCAGGGAGATGAGGTTAGAGGTGGCCTCCTCTACACTGGCATTCAGGGAGTTTTTAAAAATTCAGGGACAGGAATGTCATCTCTGCACAACTCTTATTTCTTTCAGACCCATTTTAAATGGATCATTGGTATTCATGCTTCCTGCTGCTTTCTGGCTCCCACCAATATGAGTCGTGTCAGTCGGGCTTTCTTCGTATTCACAGGCCTGTAAATATAAAACATTTGGGTTTTTCTTTTGCAGCCAACTGTGTTTAAAATTAATTAAGCGTTGTGTTATTTTTAAAGTTCCCAAATTACCCTGCGAGTGGATAGATGCACCAAGACAGAGGGGCAGGAACAAAAGGAGGGCTGATAGTCTGAGCCAACGTTTCGGTTGCAGAGGATCTTCTTTCCTCGTTAGGAAAAAGCTGCTGATAAACAAAAGCTCGCCCTTAGAAAACATGCCAAATCTGCGCTTTGTTTATGGGGCTCTTCTGGAGGATTTGTCAGCATGATACTCTGTTTGTTTTTGTTTCTTTTTTTTTTTTTCTAACACCCTAAACCCAAAATACTTCAACATAACCGAGAAACAGCAGGTGTCCAATGAAGATACCCTGTCTGTAAATAATATTTTTGTCTGGAAGTTGTTAGAGCCTCAGTGTGTTGATACTTCCAAAGCGAAAACAGACGCTTTCTTTAAGAGCAGGTTTCTGGGAAACAAAAGAAATCCCTTCAATCTGAAGCAGCCGCAAACTTTTTCATTTGAAAGATGAGTAAAAATAAAAACCCAGCGGCACCAACGATGTCTATGTAGGGTTCACCCCACAACAGGGTGCCATCTTTAAAAAAATAGATATATTTTAGAGGAAGAAAATTCTGTTAATCCACACAGGATGGGCATTTCTTATGGCTTTGGGTTCCAGTTCCAGTATATTTATATAAATGCCAACAAAAAAACATTATAAAAACACTTTATAAAAACAAAACATAATTTAATTTACACATGAACTTTTTGTACATAAATCTTGCCCTTCTGAGGCTTTGTGACAATGAATATGTGTTTTACATGGTCCAATATGGCGTCACAAACCTTAACAAAATGTACCAGTTCAATACTAGAGAAGCTATTAGTCTGCTTTATAAGTTTTTAATATATAAAAACTATTTTCTGAGAATGTGTTTATTTAAGAGCAACTATGCAAATGAACAAACATCTAGAACAAGTCTACTATATTCTATTATTTTTCATGTGAATTTCTTCATTCTTCAGATCCTGATGTTTGAAAAAGGAGGCAGAGGAAGCAGAATAAAGTTTTAGCCTCGCTAATTGGCGACAGTGGCGGTTGGATGTAAGAGTTTGCTAACCTGACTCTGCCAGATGGATTTGCTCCGCATATCCATCAGGAAACCTTCCGTTGAAATAATTTTGGGAAGGGGTGAATACTGAAAGATTAGCTGATTGGCCTATGTTGGTGATAGACAGGCCAAATGAACCAATCAGATCAATGAAGCATATGGCGTACTAACAGGCGGCGGCGAAGACCAATTGATAGATCAAACTCTTGCCGAAACCAGTGGGGAGAAGAGCAAAAAACATCTTTTTTCCTCTGAGAAAAGCCTCCAGAGCAGTGTTTGCTCTTCTTTCGATGAAAGAAATACTCTGTAATTCGATAAAACTTGCACCGATAGCCCGCTAGCGCTAGTTTCATCGGCTGAAGCGCCATGTTCTTTGGAGCTGAACTGTCCTGGCGGCTTCCGATCGCGTCACACCTCAACCGCCTCAAAGCCTGCGCGCTGATTGTGGACGTTAAGTTTGGTGAGCGGCTCCCAAATTTTCTATTTGCTGGAGAGTCTCCAGACTGATTGGCGAGTGAAATCTTGGCTCGCGAGATCAGGATGGTCTCACAAAACTAGGAGTTTTGCAGGGGAGTTTGCCCTGACCAAGGTAGAAGGTGTGCAGTTCAAGCCCGGCTCCGACTTTTCAGTGTTGTTGTTGTGTCCTTGGGGCGACACTTCACCTGCATTATCTACGTGATGGCGGGTGGTCAGAGGGCCCGATTAAGCCAGTGTGCGGCGCAGCAGCACGCTTCTGGCTCGAGTGAGCCCCAGGGGCAGCTGTGGCTACACCAATGTAGCTTGTGTGTCGCGTGTGAATGGGTGAATTAATGTAGTGTAAAGCAGCTTTGGTCAAGTCTCACCTGTGTAACTTGAATAAAAGAGGCGCTATATATAAGTACATGCCATTTAAATGCAATTCGCCAAACACTTGTAGCTAAACCAGGTCTGTAAAAAGGATGTTTCTTAGCGCCATGACTCTCGATCTCTCTCTCTCCCAAATCCAGCGACTCAACCTATCAATAACCTGTGGCGGGAGGTGGTGAGCAAATACACTTCCTGTCAGCTCTCCTATACCTTTGGTACTGCAGATGAGCTACTGTGCATGGACAACTTTTAACGAGAGGCGATGGGCAAAGATTTTGCGCCCCAGTGCGGAAATACGTCACCAATCCCACGAAAAATGGAATTACGCTTTACTAGTCATTAAAGGTTAAATATGTATCTTGCACATCGAGGAAATGCAAATATTATAAATGTAAATTTAAAATCAAATTCTTAAAAAAATATATATATATATATATATATTTCAGTCAAGTGATTGGGAGGATGGGTGGATGGCGCTCTAGCGCCCTCTATTGGCGACCCGCTACTGGGAGCTGTCATTTATATCCAACATGCACTCTGTCTGGCTCTGCTTCTAAAACCACAGCGAACACGCTAGCATTATAATCAATGTGGGAACATGCGGCGGCGTGCTAACTGCCATCCGGCAAAATTCAACCCGGACACAAGCAGAAGACTGTGGACCAGTAACATCCCGCCGACGGAAAAACTCCACAACAAAACGTCCTCATTTTCCTCGGCTGGCCCCTCCTGTTCCTTTATAAACATCAATCTTTGTTCTAAAATATTCTTTCTGTCCTGATTTGTGGACATTAAGATCTAAAGAGAAGCTCCATCTCTATGTAATTCAGTGAATGGGTGGAGTCAGAGTAAAAAAATTAAAATAAAAAATGAATGCAAACCCAGGAGGCGACCAGTGGCTGGAAGTTGGAGGGGAATGAATGTTGCTTTCACTTGGTCACTAAATTCTCCAAAAGGTGCAGAGAAGGATCACTAGATTTCCCTGAAGTATTTTTTTCTTATTTATTATTTTATTTTATTTATTTTAAAAGGTCTTCAAATATAATTCTCCAAGTTTGCAACACTGTACAGATGTCTCCAGTTTTCCTTCACCACTGTGGCCACCAGTCAGCTTTACAATAAATAAGAAAGGAGCCAGGTGTGTTTTAAAAAAAAAAAAATTACCTTTGATACTGTGATTAATTTTAAACTGATTGTATAAGTGCACAAATACACTGTTTTCTTTATGTGCTTTAAATCGTTTTTTCTAAATGAACTCTAAAGATGCTTTATTTTGCTGTGATGCCAACATGTTGGATTAAATGTAGAGGAAGCTCTACCATATGAGGATATTTATATAAAGGTATATAAGCAAAGCTCAGATTAGATTGATTACTAGTCTGTATACATTAACTGAGGTATTAAAAACATATTGATTAAACATTAAATGCACCAAAATGAGTTATGACTATAGTTTATCTGCACTTATTGTTTTCAGTTATTAACAATTGGCTGGAAATATCTAGATTTAAAAAATGGTGAAGAGGTTTGAATTCCCATAAAATCAGTTGTTTAGGTCTGTGGCTTTTATTGTGATTTACTGCATTTAGCCTTTCAGGGCTTTGCACTGCAGGGGAATGGGGCGCAGTGTAAATCAGGAGTAAATGTTTTTACCAGTATCAATCTTTATGCAGAATGAGATGAAACGGTTTGCAGAAGGAACATCCAAACCCTTTATTTTAGCCGACTCCTCCTCGTCTCGTTGAGATGAAATGCTTCAAATCACTTTATTTAATTACTTTGGGTTCCACTGATCTTAAAGGTGATGTCATTTCACATACAACAGAACTTGTTGAATATGGAGAACCTCTCATTACAGAGCTTTTTCTTTAAGGAAAATTGGTCCGCAAGAAATAACTGCATCATTATCTATACCTAAAACAAATATGTTTGCAGTGATTTTTAGAATTTAGCTTTAATTGGTAAAAAAATGTAAATAATTTTCGTCGCATTCAGTAATTGCAAATATAGTAACCCCTCCCTCCTGCCATCTTCCAGCAGTGGCGTCACGGTGCGGTAAGCCTAGCGCCATTCTCCCAGCTTTACAAGCTAAATCAATGGGAACTACTAGAACACATCTGCAATCAACAACAATTATTGAAGATTTCCAGAGGGACTTCACCATTGAAATTCTACAGAGCTATAGTGAAGCTGACAATGCCGTGCGTGCATGGCTGGCTGGATGCTGGAATACATGTGGGGTAAAAGTGACCTTTTCACCTTTCCGATTCATTATTCCAGAAAAACCCGTAACATGCTTAGCCAACATTTGGAAGAAGAATGTTTTCAAGATGACTTGGATAATGGCGTAGCGTTGTGACAAACACCAGATACAACACTGGGACTTGATCAACAGCCGATACACGCACCGTGGCGTCACTAACCGGTAGGTGGCAGTAGTGTTCTTTGACAAACATGGATGCCTCCAGTAAAGCACATTAAAAGGAAAATTAATCTTGATTAAAACACTTATTTATTGAACAGTATGGAATAATTTCATGTTTAAAAAATATATGAAATGACTTTTCTTTCAAGAAGCAAGTAGCTTTGTTTTTATTTTATTTAAATGATTTCGAGAAAGCTTTCAGGAACAGTTCCTTTTGATTATGGGTGATCTGTAAAGCCCTGTTGTTAATCAGGTGTGTGTTTGCTTACTGCATAACTGGATTTCAACATAAATGCCTCAAATGTCAGGTACCACGTTCTGTTGCATTGCACCAAGCCCTAATTGACCTTTTACATTTCTGGGTCTCAAACTCTTTATTTTTCCACCTTCTACAAATGAAAGTGATAATATTTAAGCAGGAAAAACCCTGCGAGAAGTGCTGGTGGTGTTGTTGGCTGTCGCTCCCACCGAGGGGCCAGTCCACGGCTGCAGCGACATCTGTTGAATATAATGTGGCGTTCAGGGCTCCAACTGGCAACAGGAACTGATTTATAACGTTCTCTGTTTAAGTGGCTGTCTTAAGGTAATTATAAACTGGTGGGGGGGTTTCCTACTAATTGCACCTTCCCTGATCTGTAATGAAGGCCAAACAGCATGAATGGGCCCATCCTGCGTGTCTCAGGCAGCGGAGGAGCGAGGGCAGCTGAGCTTGACCAGTTAGTGTTGGTTTAGCTCTGGGCTGGAGCGCCTCACCTGCTGTTATGCCTCGTCTTCAGCCAATTTCTCTTGAGTAATTAACTGTGATGCCACATATGGCGCCTCGGTGGAAAGTCTGATCGCTGGCGGATGCAGAGAAGTCGGAGAGAAGAAGCGAGCGCAGGAAACCCTGCGGTGGCCAAAGCTCCGGCTGCTCTCCGCCGAGCCTAAATGGGATGACTGGAAAATTCTTTTGACATGCACAATTAAAAACAAATGTTGTTTCCACGTGACATAAATGGGTCCAATTAATCACTGAACAAATGAATTATTAGGAAGATTAGAAAATGAGGTAGATTAAATACACCAATGAGGCTTGAATTATTAAGAGTATTTGTATCAGTTGATTAGGATGTTGTCTGAAGAGAACAGATGAGGAGGTAATTAAAGGTAGAGTTTTCCATACTTGATGCATGGGAATGCTCATGCAGCAAATGATTAAAAATGTTGGCAAAATCAAAACAGCTGTGAGCGAGAACGCTTTCTATTCACGCAGAAATTTCAGACGGGACTCCCGTTCATTTCTCTTTTCACTCTGTTCTGTTATCGCCACAAACTCCAGATGTTTGAGTTTGTCATGTCACCCAGAGAAATGGCAGCAGAACCACGTTCCGTCTACAGATGTTCTGGAAAAAGCTTTTTTTTCTCAATCTAAATTAGATATTTTCTTGCTTTAAAGGTATTTCCACTTTTTTTATCTTGTAAAAATGTTGGGATTAGCGACAGTTCTACCAAACTATGTTTAAGAAAAAACGGCTAAATTATTGTAAAATGAGCGTTCCTTGATATTTTTAGTTTTAAGTTTATCTCCGGGTAAAATTGTCAACATGGTACCATTTTGTATGACTTTCCTTTTGTTTTACACCTGCAAACAGATCTTTCTGTACTAATTTACTTTAAAACTACCTTTTAATTTATTTATCCTATTTTCTTAGCGGATTTTGAACCAGCACACATGGCTAGCTCTGTTTAAGCTGCAATTTTATCCATTTTGTAGGATTTCTTTAAAAGAAAATTGTCTCAATTTGTTTTATAATATCTAATAGTTTATTGTTGAAGGCAGCTTCCTTCATTCACTACCACCTAAGTGAATTTTGAAGGTCATAGCTAACTTTTTATAAAAAAAAAAATTCATAAAAGAAAATAGTACATCCAGAGAACATTGATTTCAAATAAAACTACTTATCTTACTAAAATAGAAAAAGCATATAAAATTTTAAGGGGTCCAAAATGGCTACAAATGTAGTTCTGGTTTTGATGCCAACATTGACATGAAAGGAATGTGGACCAATAGAAATGATGGGTTGAAGTCACATGGGATGGCGCTCGGGCATTTCCAGATAATAGTAGCTTCATGATGGCGACAGGCAAGTTAAATTTAGCTAATGCGAGCCAAAAGTTGGCAACCAGCTCCTGAACAGTATAGATTAAGGTTGGAACTCAGGCTACTTACTGGCAGTGCTGCTTCCATCCAACACCCTTGTTTATAGATGCTGGAGATTGGCCTGTTTTCCATTGTGGTCCTGTTTCTCTGACTGTGACTAACTGGATGTGCTCTCTTAGATCCTCTGACATGGGAGCTGGCTGGAGCTTCGTCTGCCTGGCTGTGTGTGTTCTTGGACCGAGGGGCCGCCTTTTACAGCTGCTTTTTGTGTCTCTGCTTCTGTCTCCTTGAACCCCCAGGTGAATACCTCAGCAGATGGCCGCTCACACTGAGCCTGGTTCTGCTGGAGGTTTCTTCCTGTTAAAGGGGTTTTCCTCTCCACTGTAAGCTACAAAGCATGCTTAGTGTGAGGGATTGCTGAGAAGGGAGTCAAATGAGTTGAATGCAATCAGCTTTTCCTTAGATAGAAAACTTTGTATCAATTTGACTGGATGATCTGGTTGAATTGTAAAAGTGCCTTGGAGATGACATGTGTTGTGAATTTTGCACTATATAAATAAAGCTGGATTTAATTGAATTGAAATTGAGGCTTTAAACTTGTAGCGATCACCTTTAATAAATTCTACGGATTTAGTTTGACAGCACATCTTATAATATTTCACATTGTGTAAACCAGGCATCCCCAGATCAGGGCCGCTTCCTAATTTTAGAGGTTTTCCTGCTTTAGCACAGCTGATTATCATGATTACAGTAGAACTGAAGCCTGTTTATCTTTCAATTAAAATCAGCTGTGCTGGAACAAGGAAAACTCTAAAACCTGCGGGACAGCGTTTGACTGTCATCTTATAATATTTCACATTTTGTAGACGGTCTGCAGGTTTATTTTTAGTTCCCTCCTGGTTCAATGTTGGCTCTGAAGCAACAAGTTCTGGTCAGACGGTGTCTGGTTGTATATTTTGTGAAATGATGACCAAAAGTATCAGGTCTGTCGCAGACTTGCCAGTATTTTAAATGGGCCGCCATGGACCTCTACGGAACTACTGGACGCCCAAACAACCTAATTTTTTTGTATTTCACTGGAGACCGAAAAAGCTTAACAAGAGCTGCAG
Source organism: Cyprinodon brontotheroides (assembly GCA_018398635.1). NCBI lineage: Eukaryota > Metazoa > Chordata > Actinopteri > Cyprinodontiformes > Cyprinodontidae > Cyprinodon > Cyprinodon brontotheroides. The sequence goes on along the minus strand of JAGKQL010000031.1, from coordinate 35,231,445 downwards.
TTTTGGACCCGGTCATCTAGCCGTTACTTTTAGGCTCTTCCAGACTGGATAGAACTCCTTTCTGCCTTTTTTTTTTTTATTTTTTTCTATATCTAATACGGTAACTTGTGTGGAAAAATGGTCACATCACGTCTAATGGAGCCTGAGCCTGACAGGCCATGATGGAGCCTCATTGATTAGTGCAAACGAACAGAAATACCAACAGAAATTAATCAAAATGGAAACTATTTAAATACAAGGTTTTGAATGAAATGGCAGATATATCATTTAATTTAGTTATTGATATATTGGGCATCCTTTTAGTAAGAAACTACACGCAGAAGAACATTTTGGAACAAATTTATGTTTAGTACAAACCTATAATGCAAATTAACAGGAACTATGGATTTTTTTTTTCCTTTTTTAAGTGTTATGTTTTTTGGGGGACTTTGAGAGACTATTTTATTTGTGCCTCAGTATCCTGGCCCTAAACGCATCATTTAATAACATAAACACTAGAACAGTCTCTAGCAAAGTTAGACAGAAATGTACATAAGTAAAACAAAGATTCAGAAGTCAGACAATCTAGAAAAGAAAGATGTCCATCTGGATGTTTTTCAAAATGATTGCAGCTCTTTTCCTGCATCAGAACCAAATCTCGTTCAGACTCGATTCATCTCAATGCTGCAGCTTCATCCTCGCCGTCTCAGGCATGTATTTCGGATCCTATTCCAGGCGTTAATAGCGATTCTACTGCAGGAATAGAGCCAGACTGTATTATTTACTCTGTGAAAAATATCCAAATGCCCATCTTATAAATGTATCACCTAAATCCTCCCGTACTTTGGGCATTTCTGTCTCAAAATTCAGACTTTATAATCATTTTTTTTATTTTTATGCAAATGTTGCTGTTTATACTGATAAAATCCTCCTCTTAATATGTAAATCTATGCATTTAGTAATGGAAAAGTATAATTTTTCACGCAGATTTGTGACTATTGGACACAGAGTTTGTTCTGGTAAATCTGTGAAGAGAAACCAAAGGCAAATTCTGAGTCAATGTCCAAAAACGTGACGCTAACCCCGGCGATGCTAAATGTATTGTTAGGTTTATTGAAGACAGTTGGTGTGTGCAGTAGAGACTGCCATTTTTTCAACCAATTCCACGGGTCACGGGATTCCCGTGGGATGGGAGTCAGTATTAGTAACGAGATCACGTGCGATGGGGCCGGTGCAGATTAATGCATTGTGGATGGGGAGGCGGGAGCAAACCAATAATAACTAAAAACTAGGATCGATGCCATAAAATAAAATGGAAAGAAAAATCCAGTACTGGCCCGGCATTTTGTAGTTTTTCCTTGAAGCCTACACTATAATGTGAGTCAAAGAAACTACATGACCCAGTACCAACAGTGCCACCAAGGCTCAAAAAAAAACAAGAATGGGAGGGGTGCAGGATCACCAGGAGTGGGACGGAACAGGATTTAGATTTCTACTCTGGCCACGGGATCGATACCAATTTTTCCTGGGAGTGGGACAGACAGAGTAGCACCACTCCCAGTGACCGGTCTCTGGGTATTAGCCAGGTATGGAAACACTGAAGACCACTGCGCTGCCAGCCAGAGAAGGTCATTACAGGGTGCATTCTTGTCTTAGGAATCCACACCCCATCCTGTTGTGATCTGCTAATAAAGCTCAACTGCACAAGGGACGCAGTGACCCCCGGCTCACACCGACTCCGGTCTTACGTTGCGGGTGTGGTGTGGGCGCGCTACCGACAGTGATTCCAAGTCATTAAAAGACGTAAACCCTCACTCACCGGCTGCTGAGCTTGTCCGGAAATTTTCAGTTACCGAGACACCTCGGTGTAATGTACCAGGTGTATTGACCGGGGGCCCAGCCTTTGAGATGACGTCACAATACATAATTGTTTTAACGCTTGCACAATTGCGCCAAAACATTTCCTGATTGGTCTGGACAGCTTACTAAAGTAATTACCGTATAGCGAGATGTGGGGTTTTACATTCAGCGGGATTACTCTGTTTTGTAAGCGGACAATTTTCACGAAGAAATTCTCCTTGGTTACCTGTGCACCGATGGCGTCAACAACGAATTAATATGGGTTCTTCGCCTCCGAAGTGTTGCGGATCAGCATTATAGCAGCGCCGAGCTCAAACAAACTACATTGAGCTGGCGCGGTCTGCATTTGTAGCGAGAATAAATTCAGGAGAATGAAGCTAAAAGGAATACAAAAAATAAACTTGTAATATTACTAAACAAAAAGCCACTACGAATACAAAGTATATTCAGAGATGATATTGTGGCGTCATCAAAAGGCGCATCGTGCCACCACCTCAGGTGACAATCTGGTACCTACACGGACTGCAGAAAATTCAGCAAAGAAAGCTATCCTTGTGGACGTTATGGAAGCCCTCCATGGCAACCCTACTTAAAATATCCTTATTTGAATGTCGTGCAGCTCAGCGTGAAGCTCGTGTGAACTCATTCGAACTATCAAAAAGTACTCCAGAGGTTTAAATGCTCGGACCTGCATGCCAGAGCCGCGCACCGAAGGCTATTCATGTCAAGGGTGTACTTTACCTCTGTCGGACCCAGTTACGCGGTCTCCACCGTCGTGCTCACGGTAACCGCACGAGCTCTAGTGTGAAGCAAGGGGTGAGGAAAGGTGCTGAGTTGTGAGCTAGCAGTTCTTCTCAGCTTCTGCAGAGGCTGTTGTTGCAAATCCCTGTCTGTGTCTGATCATTTCGTCCTCTATAAACTCACATTTCTTTGAACCCAACATGTATCTTATTTGATACATAGGTTTCTGACTAAAATGTTTTGCATCTGACACCTTTTGCATAATTTAATGGTAAAAACTTTTGCTCACTATCTATTGTACACAATCAGATATACCTGATAACAGCCCGTAGAGAACTACACAAAAAGAAATAATCTTGACTTGCTTCATACGTATATTAGTAATAAATTATTAATATCAAAATGTGTTTTCTGTTTTTCTTTTACATATTTTGTTAAAAGGGCAAAATAAGGACTTCAAACCAAAAAGGGGTAATTTTCTGTTTTGTTTTATTTGCTTGGATCGGACTTTAAAGGGTTAGGTTAATTCTAGTTCTGTGGCAGAGATTTAATCCTCTGATTAAAAAGTATTTTATTCGTCTACAATGCCCTGGTACTCCATCATAGATGTGAGCACAACTCCACAGAAAATAAAATAAACGTTCAAGTTTACATAACTTATGAGTTGAACCAGTGTTCCCAGTTTATGTGGAACTTTCTGCTTAATTTCCTTAAGTTTAAGTTGGATTTTTAACAAGGGTATCTTAAAGTTTTTTTTTTTGTAAAGTTGGAGCCAAACTTGTATCAACAATAAGTTTTGAAATATCTTAATCAAGATAAAGATCCTTCCTTAATCATAACGAAGAGCTTTGAATTGCCTAACCTGACAGCCATGAGACATTAGAAAACGTGAAGAATGATTCCTCAACTTTCATGAGCAGATGTTGAGTGAGTGAAATAAATGTGCTGCAGCTCCACATTTTTCAGAAACCGAGCGTGCATACTTAGAAAGTTAGCAGACATATTTACATAATGAACATAAGTAAAGACTCTGGAGGATTCATGCTGGAAAAGTACATCTGACAGTCGATTCATACTGGTACTAACACGGATTGTATTATTTGAATGCGCAGAGATGTGCAAAGACGGTAACCGTTTTAGCGTCTCCGTTGATTAATGACTAGTAGAGCCCTGCGGGAGGAACAAAATTTCAAATCCAATGTATTCTTTAGGCCAGAAATCATTCATCAAGTGATCAAAAGAAGCAGCAGTACTCTGTAGTTTGCTTGGCCTCCTGTAGGAAGCGGTGCAGCGTGATTAAAACAGTTGGAGGGAGGTTGTGTTTTAAGCACCGAGTTACGGAGGAAAAAGAGTTTCTATCAAGTGAGTGACACAAAAGCAAGATTAGGGGATCAAGTGCAGCAAGATGAGAGAGGAATTTAGCGGAATTGACAGCATGTTGGAGGGTTTCTGAGAGGAAGAGGAGACGAGAGACAGGGCGATAATTTTCCAGATTTGGAGGGTCAAGATTAAGCTGTCTGATTATGAGGAGAGTGAAATGAACCAATTCTGAAGCGATGTGCTGATGCAGTGTAGTATGAAGACTGTGGGGATGACAGGGATGTCAGGCTGTCTGATGAATGACCTGATATGAGACAAAAGGCTGCCACGTTCGCTGCCTGCACAGCGTCTACGCTCACAGGCCACTTTAATAGGTACAGTTGCCGTTATCTGTCCACAAACGGGTCAAAGTTCCAGTAGAAAAAGCAGGACTCTACTGTCTCCAGCTTATTCAAAGGTAGCCTGTTTTTACTGTTTACCATCCGGCAAAGCGTGGCCACCCTATGGAGGAAGCTTGTTTTAACCTTGTTTCCCAATCCTGGTTCTTTGTATATCCGTAGGTTGAAATTAGGCAGGTAAAATCTTTATGATCGTAGCCCAAGTGTTGCTGGTTTCTTCTACATCTTCACTGCCTCCACTTTGTCTTTGACTGAATAAACACACCAACTCCAGTGATGGTTTGGATTGATCATCAATTCAATTCAATTTGTTTATAGTTGACCTTTTCACAACACATCATCCCAAGTCACTTTACAGACTTAATTCAACCAGATCATCCAGTCAAACTGATTCAAAGTATCTATGTAAGGAAAACCAGTTGATTGCATTGACTCTTCATCAATCCCTCTCACTAAGCATGCCTGTAGTGACAGTGGAGGGGAAAAACTCCCTTTTAACAGGAAAAAACCTCCAGCAGAACCACTCTGTGTGAGCAGCCATCTGCAGAGGCCCACTGGGGTTCAAGGAGACAGAAGCAGAGATACAGAAAGCAGCTGTCAACCAGCTCCATAGGCGGCTATGTCCAGGAAACACCAGGCGGACTACCTCCGAGCCAGCTCCCATGTCAGAGGGTGAAGAGAGCACATCCAGCCAATCATAGTCAGAGAAACAGGACTACACTGAAAAACAGGCCAGGCTGCAACATCTAGAAACAAAGATGTTGATGGCAGCAGCACAGCTGATATTTCTCTCTAGGATGGAGTCACAGCCAAACAGGACCAGACCAGATCTCGCGAAGCTTTCAAGGTTTCCTCGCAGATCCGCCTGGAGACTCTCCTTTGAAGAAAATTCTGGGAGCCGCTCACCAAACTAACGCCCAATCAGCGCTAGGCTTTGAGGCGGTTGAGGTGTGACTCAACGAGAAGCGCCGACAGTTCAGTCTCCAAAGAAGAACATGGCGGCTTCAGCCGATGAAACTAGCGTTGGCGTGGCTATCGAGCAAGTCTTATCGGAATTACAGAGTATTTCTTCGCTGAAAGAAGAGCAAAACACTGCTCTGGAGGCTTTCTCAGAGGAAAAGATGTTTTTGCTCTTCTCCCGACTGGTTTCAGCAAGAGTAGCCTGGCTTGTGGTTGTGTTTTCATCGCCGCTCTGTTAGTACGCCATATGCTTTCGTTGATCTGATTGGTTTATTTGGCCCGTCTATCACCAACATACACGGGCCAATCAGCTAACCAGTATTTTCGCCCTTCCCAAAATTACTTTCAACGAAGGTTACCAGATGGATATGTGGAGCAAATCCATCTGGCGGAGTCAGGTTAAGCTTCTGACACCATGTTGGTTAAATTCCATGAAGAATCTGGAAGAAGTTCTCCTGAACAAAAGAAGATTCGTGCAAGGTGTGCCTAATAAAGTGGCCACATCACGGCAGATGCCTCTGAAAGCTAGATTTAGATTTGACCGCCGATATTCCTAATGGATGTAATTAGCCAATCGTTTCTAATGGTTTCCATAGCAATGCATTTTCATGGCGAAGTTCTTATGGCAATAGGCCTTGAAGTGTAATTTCTCCCTGAGCATTTAGAGGCAGAGCTATCGATCGCATTCTGTGAATGATCTGCTCAGAAACCCATCATCTACCTTAATGATGTCACTCGGCGCGCCGCTCTCTCTGCTTGCTTTCATTAATACCGGGCCTGCGTGACACGGCAGACACCCAGCACTCTCTAAAGCGTGCGTCACTTTGCATCTGGGCCGTTTAATCCATGTATACAATTGCACCTCCTGAACATATTGATATGCAGTTGCCCCATAAGGCGTGCGGCCGTTTTTTATACCCTCGAATGAAACAAACTCCCAGGGAGCTTTTCAGATCTTCTGCTGTTATTTATCACCTGGCATTTAGCGAGGCCTCTGATGATGGCAGCTCTCTTTTCTTTTTAATTGAAGGCTCAACCTCGTCACTGGATGACAAATTGACTGGTTTTTGCCTCTGAACATGTCTGGTCCACGTCTCTCCTCCTCCCAGATGATGGGCTGCAATCAGGGAGCCAGAGCTCGCTGTTTAGTCGTATCACCCTTCACTGATGTCAGATTGGGTAGAGGTGGTGTGTGAAAGGGGGGGGCTTTGGAGTTTCTCAGTATCTCTTTTTAAATTACACAACATTTCCTGTGTGTGTGTCGGTCTTAAATTTTATGTGACCTTCTGTTCGTACAGATACAGGATCTGCAGCCTGGTTGGTAGCAGCAAATGGCTAATGGTCCATCCTCCGGCTATTTTACGGCAGGCTGGAGAGTGCGTCCACTTTGCATGGTTCCCTTCTTCCATTTTTCAACCTTCGCCTGAGCTGAGGGTGACACAGCTTGAAACGGGTTTCGGGAGAAGGAGCAACACAAATGGAAGAGCGAGCCCAGATGATACAATCACTTTGTTCGGCATGAACACTTCTGCAAACATGTAGGGGTTGGAGCGGAGGGGGAGGGCAGGCGCCAGGGCTTCAGTGTAAGATGAGATGGTGTAAACAGGCAGATTGGCTCTCTTCACAGCGTTGGCTCCTTGAGATTTCATGCTAGCTGGATTTATAGAGAGTCACAGTGCAGTGAAATGTGCCTCGGGCTCCTCCGGGGCTGGTCTCAGAGCGGCTGCAGAGCTGTGAACCTCAGATGATAAACCAAGTATAAATCCATAAAAAAAGGGAGGGGAAAATACATTTTACATTCCTCAAAATAGAGGCTCATCATATAATGTGACTTTCACATGGGAGCATCCCACCTTCCCGGCCTCCATCTTCACAATATCTCTTCATTTATAACAGGTGTGCTACGGTTGCTGCAGCTTTTTACTGAACTCCCAGGAGTTTATAAAACTAACCCTGGTTTCAGACTGTGATGCAGAACAAGGAATAAACATCCAGCTCAGTCCAAACTGTCCAATTCAGCTCAGTGTAGTTCACTCTGTCAGGTTTAGTAAAAGTTTCTAAGAAATAAGGAATTCAACAGATTGCATGACCATTGATTGGCAACAATCCATAATCTTTAGTAAGCATATGTTGACAGTGGGGAGGAATAACTTGATTTTTCTTCAATGTATTCCAGCATAGATAAACTGAAAACTGAAACAGTGATATATTTATTATGAGTTTTTAACTTTTGTGGAAACTTTATATACATTCAGGCCCTTTGTTGTCCTTTTCTATTTATTTTTTTTTCTGTGTGTAGCATTGATAAATGCAGACAAACTTTATTTGAATGCATTTTGGGATGTAAATACTTCACTATTTTGAAAGGGATTTGGAAAGAAGTATTTTGCTTTCAATACATCGAACTAACAGTATTCCATTTCAGTGACTGTCGGGCTGTTGTGACAAACAGATCTTGTAAAATGTAAATGCGTTTGAATGAAATTTCTTTCTGCTAAGGTAAGTCAACAGAATCCAACCTTGTCCTTGCAGAGAATATTTCAGCGCCTGCAGCAGACCTTGAGGGAGTAAACTGTTCCAGAATCGAATTCTTTCTGTCCTCTGAAAAAGTAAACAAAGCAAAAATAGTAGAATCTACTTTTCAACTCCGATGATGCAATCCCTACCAATTACACAGTTAATAAAAACATCATAATTAAATGGTTTGTGTTGTTACAGTATGTATAAAACTACCTTATTAATATTAACTCCCTGGTTAAGGAATCAGTGTTCTTTCCCTTCATCTAAGCAGGTAACTAATAGGAATGATTTAGGCCCCCAAAATATAATTGCACTTAAAATAAACATTAGATTGTTTTGTTTTCTCACAAACTGCAAAGGTCTTATCCTGGTGGCTGATAATTGTGCATACCTGCTCAAATGTGGTGCAAATAGACCTATTTCCCAAAAATTTGACTTGCTGTGCATTCACGCTGAATGCATTTGAGCGTCTGATTTACATGAGAAAGTTTAGAGTGGATGAGTATCAAGGGTCATCAGGAGGTCCTTATTTTTTACTGTTTTGGATTTTAGTATTTTAAGCGCCAATTGCATAGAGCACATTGCAAGCTTGACGAGGTGCATCAACCAACCAGTAGCTGGCTGAGAGGCTGACATTGCATTAATGCTGTAATGTACACTTACCAGCTACTTTATTAGGTACACCTGTCCAACTGCTCGTTAACACTTAATTTCTAAGCAGCCAATCACATGGCGGCAACTCAGTGCATTTAGGCATGTAGACATGGTCAAGACAATCTCCTGCAGTTCAAACCGAGCATCAGTATGGGGAAGAAAGGTGATTTGAGTGACTTTGAACGTGGCATGATTGTTGGTGCCAGAAGGGCTGGTCTGAGTATTTCAGAAACTGCTGATCTACTGGGATTTTCACGCACAACCATCTCTAGGGTTTACAGAGAATGGTCCGAAAAAGAAAAAACATCCAGTGAGCGGCAGTTCTGTGGGCGGAAATGCCTTGTTGATGCCAGAGGTCAGAGGAGAATGGCCAGACTGGTTCGAGCTGATAGAAGGGCAACAGTGACTCAAATAACCACCCGTTACAACCAAGGTGGGCAGAAGAGCATCTCTGAACGCACAGTACGTGGAAGTTTGAGGCAGATGGGCTACAGCAGCAGAAGACCACACCGGGTGCCAC
>JAGKQL010000031.1:35162919-35219301 GCA_018398635.1 Cyprinodon brontotheroides | reverse complement strand
ATAATAATAAAACAGAAGCATATTTTGCCTATGTTTTGGACATTTGAACTTAATTTAGGCATTGATAAAGTTTCCAAGAGGAGTGATGATAGCGCTCTGCTTCAGCAGTGCTGTGTCTGTCTCCCTGCTAGCTATCAGATAAGCTTCTCTGATTGGTTGGTGTGGCGTCCAAAAGCAAAATAACATTTTTTCAACTCCTGTATCTTCATCTGCTCAGATGCATCAAGATGCACCTCTTCTGCTGCTCCAGACGGGCTGCAGGACCTTTTGATGCACCATGATGAGCGTCAACCATAGACTTTTTTTACAAAGCATATATATAACAATAGCAACAACAACATATATATATATATATATATATATATATATATATATATATATATATATATATATATATATATATATATTTTTATGTTTTTACTTCCTTTATTCAACCAGGTAAACCCTGCTGAGATCTGGATTTCATTTCCAAGGGGGACCTGGGCAGAGATCTGCAATACACTGGTTTGCTGATGCTGTCAAATAAATGCAGTAAACTCCTACCAGTTTATCCACTATGAATCCCCTTAGTGGAGTGGAAAGAGAAACCAACAACAGTTGGACACATCTTTTCAAACTTAAAACATTAACTAAACACAACTCACCAGAGGTAAGGAAAATAGAGATATTTGCGCCTGTCTGTAAGTGACTTTATCCTGAAGACAGACATTTTCAGTCATCACTTTGGGCTTTTGTGCCTGTTAAAAGGTTTTCTTAGAGCAGAGGAAGAAGATGGTTAAAATTACCTTTCTGAATGGTTTTGATTGAGAAGTCCTGAAATGAAAAGGAAAAAAAAACCTAAAGGAAAAAAATAGAGATGGCTGCAGGTAGAAGAAAAGGAGTGAAGACGCTTTGAATCCCAGACCTGTTGTTTTAGTTACTGGAGAGCTTCTCTCTCTCTGTCTCTCTCTTCCTCCCAAGGCCTGTCACTTCACGCTGCCATATCCTCTTCAGTCAAGCACTCCCTTCTTCTCTCTCGTCTCTGACCGAACCGCCTCATAAGCAACACACAGCTCATACGGCAAGCAGCTCTGTTCAATTCTCCAAGGGCTTCTGTACACAAGCAGGAATAAAGGAATCCAAGTTTGAGTTCCAGTCACTGACCACGGTTCCCTCAAATGCCTCCGCCGAGGCCGAGACCCTTCACCGGCGCTGCCATTCCAACCTCCCCTCAGTCTTCTTTCCTCTTTTTATTACCAGGGATGACCCGCCTCGCAGCCCTGGGCTCAGTGACCGAGAAATCCTGCAGCCCTCCGCCGTCCCTCACCCTCCTAGCCGCTGCTAGATTGTCTTTGTTTCTACCGGAGTGGCCTCGGAGAAATGAAATGCCGTGATCTCATCCCACCAAACCCATTGTTTTCACTCTCATGCACACTGTGTAATAGCCATGGAGATAAGGGGATGATTCAGGCCTTTCACGGAAGGAAATATAAAAAGCCTGGCTGTGAGAAAGTGAAATTACTGTTTTGATGGCTTTTGATGGCAGGGGGCATAATTGCTGGATGGAAGAAAGGATGGAGGGTGAAATCCACATAGGAGATTAGTATTTCTAATATGGGAGACGATTGGTTGGAGGCCTGCGGAAGGTTATGTGCACAGTGGGTAGTTCTAATGAAGCTGCCATGTACGTAAAACAACAGTTAGACTAAAATAGCTCATTGTTCCTCCTTCCACTGCAACCTTTGGACCCCCACCCCCCGATTGAATCCACCGTCTCAATGGCGGCGCTGATTATATTGTTCAATGCTCATCGCCATAGAAACAACGATGAATTTTAGTATCCTCGGCTCATGAAGCATTTGTGAAAGCCCTCTGTGTTTTTAGTTTCATCAGCAGATACAGAAAACACTGGTCTGCAGGATTACAGCTTGTAGTAATGACAGGAGCAGAGCATAAATAGTATAAATACTCCATGGGATTATAATTAGCCTTACGCTGCGCCTTTAGACACACTCATGTGGAACTAAAACCTTATTGACTTCTGGAGACAATTTGATATTAATTGGATGCCCCTTCTTTCTCGCTGTCCCCTCTCGGTTTGTTTTGGAGCTGCTGACAAAATGTGCTGCTGTGTTGGAGTAACGGGGAGTGGAGTGGATTAGCGATAGCCGCGGCGACGTGTACGGAAGAAATGCCTTCATCTCTGAGGGAAGGGAGATGACGAGCTGAAGGGAACCTGGACACCATTTTTTTTTTTAGCTGAGCTACTTAAAGGTGCAAAAATAAAGGGGATTGGTGAGATAAAGCACATACTGCTGGGGCTTTACGCCACAGAGCTGGGAAGGATGGTCTCTCCTGGTGATGCTGGATCATAGTGACACTCAGACACACAAAAAACACGGCTCCTTCATCTCTCGGTTTACACATTCAGCATACGTCCGCTTCCTCTTTGTCTCATTCCTCTTTTCTTTTTTTCCCTCTTCGCTGTCCGTGTGCCGACCACAGATTTCTCCCTTATTTTCCACCCCAGAAGTGGTGGAAAGTTGTAAAGCTAATTAAGGAGTGTGGATGCAGCAGTTCGACAGATGTGCAGCGAGATGGGTGCTATCGAGTAGCGGGGATAATGGTGTGCGGACCTGGTGGGCAGCGGGGGTTGTGTCGGAGGGAGCTCCTACCTGGGCGTGCATGTTAATCAGAGCGGCTGTCTGTTGAGAGCGGGGGAATTAAAGGGGAAGGGAAGCGTGTCGCCGAGCCTGGAGTGAGGAGACGAGGCAGGCAAGCTGATTAAGAGCACAAATTTGCCAGTTTGGTCAGACGGGGGAGATACGTGTACGGAGGAGAAAAAGGGCAAGGAAAGTGTGTATTGATTAACGGAGCTGGTGGTGGAATTCAGGAGAAAGGAAGAAAAGAAGTGTGAAATCTACCGACTGTTGGCAAACAAATGATTTCACAGCACCTGAGGGCATGGCGGCACTTCAACGGCGCAAAAATGAGCGTCAAATGTTTACAGTGGGGTCAAGATGGATACTTCTAGATGTTTAACTCCTGATTATTGAACAATCTGCTGCTGAGGTTCCTGCTCTTAACCTGTGGAGACCAAAGAGTTTGATAACTAATATCTGTCTAAAAATATACAGCTAAATAAATGGAAGATAGTGTCCAGATGTCGGGTCATTTTAGTTTACATTTCCTTACCCTTTTTTTTTTTTTTTTTCTCCAAAGCGTTCTTGATTTTGCATGTGCAAAACTTTGTTTTATCACTGGTTGTTTAAAAGTTCTTTATACATAAAATAGTAGCACTAATTTAGCAAAAATAGGTTGCGATAAAGAGGAGTCTGTAAAAGACTTAGACAAGTTATATTGTCAAAAATGACAAAATGGAATTTTGTTTCGTACAGCTTTCAGAGTGTTTCCGTTCCATAAAGTGCAGCAGTTAGGGGTCGACATTCGGGCAAGTGACTTTCACATTTCATTTGCCCACACTTGAAAAACGATCTAGAAATAAGTAAAAATATCTTAAATTAAGTGTATTTACCCTTAATTTCAGTAGATAAATGAGAAAGTTTGCCAATGGAATCAGTATTTTTACTCTTAAAATAAGATAATTAGATAATAGTCCCTTTAAATTAGACAATGCAATTGTGTTTTCTTATTTTTAAGTGTAAATTATCTTGTTCCATTGGGAAAATGTCTCTTTTATCTCCTCAATTTAAGAACAAATGCACTTATTTTAAGAAAAAAATGACTCAAGATTTTGATTTTTTTGCAGAGCAGAAACAATTTTTACTTGCCCAGTATAATGTTTGATAAATATAGTTCCTAATATTAATTTTTATATATATATCAATGAAACATGTTTGTTTTTAAATGTTTTTGTAATTCAGTAAGTTTCCAGGTTCCTGGTGTGTATCTGCATGCGCCAGATAATGAACTCAAGCCTACATTACCGTGTTAACATGCTTTTCAATCCTTCCTGCACATTCTTTTCAAACTAAACTTTGCTTTAAACTGTTGTGTGCTTGGAAAAATATAAATTAATTGTAATGTTAAAAAGTTACACTACTACTCCCTAATTTAACATGTTTAGCTCTATAACATTTAAATGCACCACTCCAATGTCTAAGAGAAAAACATTTAATGAACACTTTATGTACACAGAAGACTGCCATATGATATAAATATTTACACTGTGCGACATACAGTTATTATTTTCCTAATCCCTGACCATTTTTAATCTAGCTGTATTATAGTATAGATTAAATTCATCATCCAGTTGCTGCTTTTGCAGAATTTTCTCCTCAAGTCTTGCGCCTTTTTCAAATCACGCCGAGAATGTGTACAAAACAACAAAATGGCGCCGGCTGGGTTGTTTTCAGCGAATGTCGGTGATCTTAAAGTAATTTTGAGGGGTAATTTTTTTTTATAAATTTGTAATCTTCCGACAATAAAAACTACTTGCCCCGGCGCATCGTATGATGGTTGACATCGAGCCCTGGCTGTGATCAAATGTAATCAGTGTGGTAGAAAAAAGCATGAAAGCGCTTCAGAACGGCCAAACAGCATTAAATATACAGTAGCAGGCATTCGAAATGGCCCCTCCCAGGTAAAAGCCAGCCAAATGGCAGCAAAATCCCTCTCCAACTTCCAGCCACTGGCCTTCTCCTGGGCTTGCATATTTTTTTTTACTCTGACTCCACCTTTTCATTGAATTACATACCGGGTCTGACCAGGAGATAACAATTCTATTAAGATCTTAATGTCCACAAATCATGAGAGAATATTTTAAATGTGGGGTCCATCAAGGAAAGTGGGATATTTTGAATGGCTGCTACTGTATATGGTGCAAATATGCAGTAGCATGCAACTTGTCCCATATTTTTAAAATTCTTCTTATTGCCCATAATGAAGATATGGAATTGTTTCTTTGAGATTGTTGCAAGCTTGTTAAAAAAACAAAAAAAAAACCAGACAACCTGTTTTTATTTTTCCACTAACAAGCTGTTTATAAACAAAAACAGCTTAAACTTCTGTCGTGTTTGTAGAAGGAGGGCTGGGCTAAATGTCTGCTATTGTGGATACATAGACGTATTTTGTTTAGAGTGCCTTTTTAAAGGTTGAAATCTAGACTTTGACATGTAGGTTGTTGGAAAAAGGAGAAGTTATTTCAGCGCCCTGTCAGCCAGGGGTGGGATAATCCTTTTTTTAAATACAGCCAGGAGTTAGACAGGGGAATTTAAAGTTCTAAATCCCCTGAGTTTGTCATCTCAATACGATAGTAGTAATACAAGTTAGTTTATGACAAAAGTGTGACTCTTGCATATTTTATTTTTCATCCAATTGTCTGAAGATACTTTAAGGCCCCCCCTAAGGCTTCCACTACTTTGGAAATCACCGCACTAAGGCCCCTTTTACTCTAACAACTCCTATAACATCCCTAAAAGAGACAGACGGCTGAAGAGACTGAAACGGAGGAAAGCCTCCGGACTGGATGGGATTCCTGCAAGGCTACTGAGGAACTGTGCTGATGAGCTCTGCGAGGTCCTCAGCTGCATCTACAACCTGAGCCTCAGCCTGGGGGTGGTCCGCACTCTCTGGAAGACTATTTCTATAGCGCGATGTACAACACATGTCATCTCAAAGCACTTTACAGTTCAACCAGATCATCCAGTCAGATTGATTCAAAGTCCTCTATGTAGAGAAAACCAGCTGATTGCATCGACTCATTGATTCTTCAGCAATCCCTCACACACTAAGCATGCTTGTAGCGCACAAATGGAGAGGAAAAAGCTCCCTTTGAACAGGAAGAAACCTCCAGCAGAACCAGGCTCAGTGTGTGAGCCGCCATCTGCTGAGTCCCAGACCACTGGGGTTCAAGGAGGACAGAAGCAGACATAGAAAAGAAGCATGTTAAAGGCGGCCCTATCCAGGAAAACACACAGCCAGGCAGAGATCCGAGCCTTGAAAGCCAGCTCCCATGTCAGAGGATGAAGAGAGTACATCCAGTTAGTCACGGTCAGAGAAACAAGACCACACTTTGAAAACAGGCCGATCTCCAGCATCTGTCTAGAAACAAAGGTGTTGATGGAAGCTAGTGCAGCTGATATTTTCTCTCCAGGATGGAGTCACAGCCAAACAGGAACAGAAATTCAGATGAAGCTACTATGAGAAAAGAAAAAGAGAGAGCAGAACGTTAGAGATTGAACTAACAGATTCTGTGCAGAGTGGGGAGAATAGAGATAGAATGATGAAAAGGGGTCCCTATGGTTCCTCCAGCAGTCTAAGCCTATAGCAGCAGAACTATAGAGCATATAGCTCCCATAAAAACTAGTATGAAAAAATATTTTGATGTTATATAATAAATATTAAAAAAGAACTATAAAAGCTATACAACAGCTTATATCTTTATAGGATATTTTTTTTGTTAGATGGGAGTATTACATTTTCTCATAAGCTACAGGATCGGCAGGTCGAAGGTTTTAATCCCAGTGAGATTATGAACCCATATGCCAGCACATAGTCCTGTTCTAATGAAAGATTAATTTTTTTATCACAGCTTTTCACTCAGTTTGGCCCTTCTAAGCTGACTGTTAGAAAACACTGATGTGTGTTTTGTTGCTCTGATATTATGTGCAAGTTTTTAATTATAATCATCTTCTTTTCCATCCGTGCTGCCTGATCTATTTTCTCTCTAATTGTTGTTGTTTACACTGGAAAGGTTTAAAGATATTTATCAACGCTCCCTTTTTCCTGATCTCGGTGCCTGCCGTCGATAATGACTGGGGAAATTATTTGCAACACTTATACATTATCAGTGTGTTCAAGTAGTCTTTCTTTTAATATGGTAATGCGGCAGATATAATCAGCTGGTAATTGTGAAACACTCGAGTACGACACATTTTGTGGCACTCTCTCCTGAATGAAGAAATCAGTCAGTCGGCAGCACAGATCTGCAGCTAGATGAGTGTGAGGAGGGAGAGACTGCGGAGAGATTGTTCGTCAAGCATCCTAACTTTGCACAAATCTGAATTACACACCAGCCTCTATAGAAATGTGTGGGCTGGCATCAATTGAATAACAATATCCTGCATGTTTCCCTCTCTCTCTGAGGTGCTCGATTCAAAATATTTCATTAAAAACAAACAAAAATTACAATATTTCAGAAGATGTGATGCAAAGGGAAGCTGGAAAACACATGAATACAACAGCATCCTAAATAAGGTAAACTAGAAGAATCTCAAATAGACAAAATTTGACAAAATAAAAGACAAGAACACAAACAGAACATAGAAAACAAAAAATCTTAATCTGGAACAGAAAACGATGGCAGTTGGCTCCTGGTCAATTTGCCCCTTGGCCAGTTTGTTCTCTCATGTCCCAATCGTTAATTTCACCTGTAAGTCACCAAGTTCCTACCTAAATGTTTAAAACTATGGCGTATGAGGTCTTTATTTCTGTTTAATATGATGCAATTTCTTTTTTAGTTTACTACAGGGGTGCTATTTTGCCAGTATTTATGGATGTGATATCAGGAAATTATGATGTTTCACTTATTTGTACTACATCACAAGCGTATACACTCACCGGCCACTTTATTAGGTACACTTGTCCAACTGCTTTCGTTAACACTTAATTTCTAAGCAGCCAATCACATGGCGGCAACTCAGTGCATTTAGGCATGTAGACATGGTCAAGACAATCTCCTGCAGTTCAAAGCGAGCATCAGTATGGGGAAGAAAGGTGATTTGAGTGACTTTGAACGTGACATGGCATGATTGTTGGTGCCAGAAGGGCTGGTCTGAGTATTTCAGAAACTGCTGATCTACTGGGATTTTCACGCACAACCATCTCTAGGGTTTACAGAGAATGGTCCGAAAAAGAAAAAACATCCAGTGAGCTGCAGTTCTGTGGGCGAAATGCCTTGTTGATGCCAGTGGTCAGAGGAGAATGGCCAGACTGGTTGGAGCTGGATAGAAGGGCAACAGTGACTCAAATAACCACCCGCTGCTACAACCAAGGTGGGCAGAAGAGCATCTCTGAATGCACAGTACGTGGAACTTTGAGGCAGATGGGCTACAGCAGCAGAAGACCACACCGGTGCCACTCCTTTCAGCTAAGAACAGGAAACTGAGGCTACAATTTGCACAAGCTCATGGAAATTGGACAATAGAAGATTGGAAAACGTTGCCTGGTCTGATGATGCCCTCGATTTCTGCTGCGACATTCGGATGGTAGGGTCAGAATTTGGCGTCTACAACATGAAAGCATGGATCCATCCTGCCTTGTATCAACGGTTCAGGCTGGTGTGGTGGTGGTGTCATGGTGTGGGGAATATTTTCTTGGCACTCTTTGGGCCCCTTGGTACCAATTTTCGAGCATCGTTGCAACGCCACAGCCTAGCTGAGTATTGTTGCTGACCATGTCCATCCCTTTATGACCACAATGTACCCAACTTCTGATGGCTACTTTCAGCAGTGTGATAATGCGCCATGTCATAAAGCTGGAATCATCTCAGACTGGTTTCTTGAACATGACAATGAGTTCACTGTACTCAAATGGCCTCCACAGTCACCAGATCTCAATCCAATAGAGCATCTTTGGGATGTGGTGGAACGGGAGATTGCGCATCATGGATGTGCAGCCGACAAATCTGCGGCAACTGTGTGATGCCATCATGTCAATATGGACCAAACTCCCTGAGGAATGCTTCCAGCACCTTTGTTGAATCTATGCCACCAAGAATTGGAGGCAGTTCTGAAGGCAAAAGGGGGTCCAACCCGCTACTAGCATGGGGTACCTAATAAAAGTGGCCGGTGAGTGTAGCACTGATAAGGTACATGATTGTAAGCAACTAAATGTTTTTTAATTTTAATAAAGCCCTAAATCCTGCATTAGAATTGCCAAGCATTCAAGTAGCTTTGCCTTTAAAGGAGAAAACTACTTTTTTTTATGAAAAAAGCAACAAAAATTTATAAAACTACAATGCCAGAAAAGTACTCAGTCATTTTTAGTAGTGTTAAATGTTTTTCCATTTACCCATGTATATGGTAAACTAATTATAGACATTTAAATGAATAAAGGTTTGGGTAGACATAAGCACTATTGATTGAATTCAGGTTATTGTGCCAGTTTACAACACACATTCACAACACACTCAAGGCACTGAAACAAAACAATTCATTTAAATAATTCTGGCAGATTAATTCAGATTAAGTTTATTTTTTTATCTACAGAAACCAAACTCTGCCTGCCTGTCCTGGGTAGGTTAGGAGCTCCGTACTGCTGTGCTGAATCTGCGCAGCTTTTAGCCTTATGGACGCACCAATTTACATCATCTAAAGGCACTTTAGAGACAAATAAGATCATCCAGTCAGATTAGTATAAGGAAAAAACCTAAAATCCTAAGAAAAATCTGATGATTGATTTCAGTCATTGACTTTTGTTAGAATAATTGTATATAAATGTAGCTGTGTAGTGTTATCATGCATAAAGCTGTGTGCTATGTTCAAGTGTTTATAGCCATCTTTTCTGAAGTATGTAGATTTGCTTTTGGGGAGGTTGTGGTTGATCTGCAAGCAGCACTCGACCTGCTGAACTTTGGTGAACAGCTTCAACAGCTTAAATATTGACTGAACCCTGATATTTATAGGATATTTACTGAGACTGCAAGTCTGAATTCCTCATGTTGTCTTTAGTCACTAAAGTAGTCTCAGCTGTTGTGACCAGGGACCACTGATTCCAATAAATAGCGAGGACAACGCTGGGACAGCAGAGTGGGTTGGAGATTTGTAAACTCTGCAGTCTCTTCCTACTCTCCTCGCGAGTAAAACTAAATTAATTGTCTCTGTGCCTTCTTTCTTTCCCTGCATGTATGTATGATGTTTTAGGTGCTTGTACCTGACAACTTTGCAGGATTTTCTCCTACTGGATGAACTCGTGGCGACAGGCTCTCGCTTGTGTTATCATTGATTACAACAATCCCTCACACCAAGCATGCATGCAGCAACAGTTGGGAGGAAAAACTCAGTTTCAACAGGAAGAACCTTCAGTAGAATCAGGCTGAGTGATGGTGGCCTTTTGCTGAGGCCAAACGAGGTTCAAGATGCTGATGAAGATTCTCAGTCATCCAGGTCATAGTCATTCTGTAAAAGTTCAAAAAATACCCACTGGACTTGGTTTCCAAGATTTGAAGACGTTTCTCCACCTCTCCAGGAAGCTTTCTCAATTGAAATGTCTGGATCCGCAGTGAGTTTGAGTCTTATATAGACAAGGCCTTGTATCGCTTGGAAACATGCAAGTGGTAACCGATGAATGGGTCGTTTGGTTCCATTGCTAGCCTGTAGTATCCGAAACCTGTCTATGATTCTGAAGGTCGTTCATTAAAGGGGGGGATTGCCGTTAAGGGGGGATTGGTTTAAAAAAGGAAAAACGAAGCACTGATCCATGAATGCGATCCATGTTAGAAAATGAAACCATAAACTAGCTCTAGGTGGCTCTGCCTACAAAAGACACGGGTAAACAGATAAGCTATGAGTCGGTTTTCATGTCAAAAAGGATGAAAGTAAACTGAGTTGAGAGTAACCCTAACCACTGTGCTGGTGGCTCCAGCCGTGTTGACAAACTGGAGCTTCTCTACATTCTTTTTCCTGTTTGGTGCGATTGCAATTGCGGATCTTGACCTGGCCAGACCGGAACCGTAGCTAAAGCTAAAGCTTGGCTCCATATTTTGACATTGACGGACAGAGAAGACGTATGTGGACGGTGCCAGTGGATGTGGGACAGTTCTCATTGATTAATATGACAGACAAGTACGCCGCACGACGTATCTGGGCATAGCCCTGACGGATTATGTGGAATCTGGAGGTAAGGAATGTTGTAAGCTCATTTGGAAGCTTCCTTCTTCCTCTTCCAAGCTTCCATCCTTACTCCCAGGACTTATAATGGCAACCGCTGACAGATCTTCGCTTTGTCTCGGAGTCCTAACCGATTCCCTGATTCAGAACAAGCCAGAAATAGGTGGCTCTATTATGGCATTTCTTTATGGTTTTACGTAAGTAAGTAAACATTATTTGTATAGCACTTTACACAGACGAAGTCACAAAGTGTTTCACATGATAACATAAAAACAACACAAGTAAAAACAGATAAAATGCAATAAAAGCTAAAATAAGTGAATAAAACAATAAGCTATACGTGCTTTGGAAGGCTAGTGAAAACAGGTGTGTTTTTTGCTGCTTTTCAAAGATATCCACCGAGTCCAGAGAGCGCAGGGACAGGGGGAGTTCATTCCAGATACGGGGTGCCACCGCTTTAAAGGACCGGTCTCCTCGGGTATTAAAACGGGTCCAGGGAACCATGAGCAGGTTTTGACCTGAAGACCTTAGGCTACGGACCGAAGTATACGGCTGGATCAGACCTGTCACGTAGCCGGGCGCCTGTCCATGAAGGGCCCTGAAGGTAAGGACCAGGATTTTAAAATTTATCCTGGAGGCAAAAGGAAGCCAATGTAGGGACTTCAGGAGAGGTTTTAGACAGGTTAAAGTTTCCCTTTATCATCGCAACCCTAACCCCTTTACAAGGAAGCAGAAGACCTCACCTATTCAGCCAGGCCAGCACTCGCCTTTAACGACCCCCTTTCAGAGACATAGACAGGTATGGGGCATTACAGGCTAACAAAGAAGCCAAACGACCCCCATTCCGAAGGGGTGGACCGTTCGTCCGTTTCGATTTGCATGTTTTCTAAACAAAAACAAGGCTTTGTTGGGATATTGTATAAAGCCTGGAAATCAACGCTATTTCTGACATTTTGAATTGAAAAAAGCTTCCTGGTTGGGAAGCGAAACGTCTTCAAACTTGGAAACAAAGTCCAGTGGATTGCTTTTTTAAACTTTTTTGTTCCAAAAAAGTTTAGTCTTTCACAAGAAGAAAAAAACTGTGAGAACTTTAAAGACTTGATCAATCACCTTAAACACAACCACGGTTTTGACTGGGTATTTAAAGTGTAACGATGCTAGCAACAAGCCAGCTTTCAGGAAGCCATCGGGTTTGAAATGTGTTGGATTTTATTTTATTTTGTTTCTGTTTGGAGATGTGTTATTTCTGTTGTGCAGCCTGGTTGTATTTTTGCTTTCTTCATGTTCCATTTTGTTTTTCTTGGTGGTTCAGTTAAACATCTTTTTTCTTATGTCTGAAGAAATGTTGCTGCATTCCCTGCCTTGTAAACCGCTACGCTTTTCACGCTTGTTGTTGCCTTTGGTCCAACTTGTAGTGTTTTTTGCACCTCGGGGCCGTTGCACACTTGATGCTTATACCTAAAAGTCGCCTCCCTCACCAATCCCACGTTGATTAGCATTGATCCTCCCTTAAACGCGGTTTATACCTGCCTTCTATTTGTGTCGCAGAATTATAAATTAAATTTTCTGTTATTGTGTTTTAACCAGAGTGATGAAAGAAGTGTTCTCCCCTCGTCCTCCGGGGGATGCGAGAGCTTCTCTGCGGAACAGGATGGGATCCTGACTTTGTTTTTCTCCTTCGGCTGTTATTTCCCCGAAGAGATGAAGGGAGCGATGAGTGATCGACTCTGCCTTTTATTCTCCAAGTTTTCAGGGGGATTTGAAGTTATTGAAAGTGTAGAGAAGGGTGACAGCCTGGGAGATGTCTGTGTGATGCCTATCAGGCATGCGCCGGCCACTCTGATGGTGTGTTTGCGCGTCCAGGAGACGAAGGGCACGGGCTGCACGCTCTCAAATACATGTTATTCTTTAGGCCAATCATCTCTGCTCACACATGATATCTCTGCCAGATTGATTTCATTCAGCTGTAGAGGGCGGCAAGATCAAACAAATGTTGTTTGGAAAAGCAGCCATAGTGCGAGGAGGAGGATGGGGGGGTCAGGGGTGGGAGGTTGCTCGCTTGAAAGATGAAGTGAAGGATGGAAATGGAGAGAAAGGGAATCAGTCATCCAGTCAGCAGCAGTGTGCCATGTGGTGACACTGTATACTGGTGGGAAGTGTTGCTCTATAAACCAGCGCTCCTTTCCACAGCAAGGGGGGCTTATTTGTGGAGGCTGTTTTAGGGTGGCAGTGGGGGGGGTGAAGGCTATTCCTTCACGATGCCTCTGAGTACCCATGCAAGGAATAATGGATATGTAATATGGAACGACAGCTTGCAGAGGCCTATCATTAATGTTGTAATTCACTTTTAGTGGTTTTTTCCTATTGCACTGCAACAGGAGGCACAGATGCCACCTGAATCTGCTGCTCCTAGCAGACAGAGCGCACCCGCTTTTCACCAGCTGTCTGGTAACACGCTGCCAGCCCCCCCCCCACCACCCTGGGTGGCCAAATCTGGGCACGGTCATTTCTCTCAGCGGTCCTGCTTTGCATTTTGAACGCACGTCGTGGGTTGTTTTGGACCCAAACATTCGATGCCCTTTAGGTCGGTTTACTCGTATGAATCGGATGTTTTGATTTTTGATTATTTTACAGCTGAGCTCCGGGTTTTAGGGCAATTGTGCTTTAAAATCTGCACAATATCACTGAACCAAAGCAACTCAGAATCCCAGGAGTGAGAAAACCCACATAGAAGTGTTTTTTCTGCCAGTAGTGGGCAGGCTACCTACAGAGCTTATCTCAACCTCAACAAAAACCTAATCCTCTGCAACATTCAGTAATAATATATAAGCTGTTGTTTGTAGGCATTTTGTTTATGCTGTTTTTTTTTTTTACATCTGTGGGTATTTTGCTGAACAGACTGCAGGTTTTCATGCATTTATTCTGATAAGACGGCCAGCTGGTTGTTACCTTCAAGCTTTGAGAGTAAAAGGGGTTGCAGAACCCTACCTGCAGTGTAGGAAAATGGTGTACCACTGTGTGTGGACTGAATCGGCAGCAAAACTGGTTTAACCACAACAAAATAAATAAGAATTTCAAGTATCTATTCACTGGTAAAAATCCAAATCTAGATAAGTCATTTTTTCTTAAAATACATGCATTTGTTCTGGATTGAGGAGATAAAAGAGACATTTTGCCAATGGAACAAGACAATTTAGATAAAAAATAAGAAAACGCGAATTGCATTGTCTTATTTCAAGTGCATATTTTCTAATTATCTTATTTTAAGACTAAAAACACTCCTTCCATTGGCAAACTATCGCATTTACCTACTCAAATTAAGGGTAAAAACACTTTTTTTTTTTTACTTCTTTTTAGATCGTTTTTGCAGTGTTGCATCGACCACTGAAACCTCTGAGTAGTTTTTTTTTTAGCATGAAAAAGTCTACTTTAGTTGCTTTTCTCAAGGTGTGTCTAAAGTCAAAGACTCTGACATATTTGAGATATTGAATATTAAATTATATTATGGCTGCAACTAACCATTATCTTAAAAATCGATGAATCGGCCGATTATTTTTTCGATTAATCGATGAATCGGACAAAAATATTTTTTATATTAACCTCTTTATTCCAAAATAAACATTTTAGACAGAACAAACAAGCACACAAGTACAGGTTGCTCATTAACTGTCCTGGTGCAATATGAAAAAAAATGTTTGTGTTAAAACTACGCAAACTTACATGAGAAATGTAGCTGTACATCCACAAAATATAGGGTACTTTGTTTCATAAAGCGCAAAAAAGAGACATTTTTGTTTTTAAAAGCCCCTAAGGGGTTCAAACAATAGGTCCCCCCTTTTCAACAAATGAGGTTTTTTTTAGACTAGAAGAGTTCTGCCTTTTTAAGACAGGAAAGTATAGCAGTTAAAGTTGCTACTTGAGAAAATACTGAACCATAGAGATAAAAATAGCCCTGTGATTCAAATTATAAATTGTATTTGGAATAAAAATGAGAGAACTAGGGGGTGCTAAAAAACACATCCTCCAAAGACAGATATTTACATGGGAATGTGGCAGATAATTAATTGACATATTACTGATCTTGCTGGATTTTATTCTGCTTACTTCCATAAATTGCAGGATCTTCTTTACTTTATCTTTGCCAGAAGATTTAAACTTTAAAAAGCCTTGCCCTCATAATTTGCAAGTTAAATTTATTTATAAGGTAAATATAAACGTTGCTTAAGCTAATTCAAATGAAATTAAAAAGTAAAAATAAGTAGCCAAAGGCGCCCACGGCAGAGTAGGAATCGATACATGCTTTCACGTAAGAAAGTCTCCAAAAGCCGCCAGTGACACTGTAAAAAGTCGCCAGATTTGTCGCTAGTCGCTTTTGAAAAAAATAGTCTCTGGAGGGGTCTGAAAAGTCGCTGAGTTGGCAACACTGCACCTGCACGAACATTATTCTTCTGCCGTATTTTTCTTCCCCAAGTCAAGTGGATGTGATGACGGGCGGCGCGGATGACGCATTAATCGCGGCACACAACTAATCGATGATGAAATTCGAAGGTTGCCAACGCTTTTAAAAGTCAATTTTATCGATTTTATCGATTCGTTTTTGCAGCCCTACATTATATCTTGATGCATTCTGAGGCAAATAGATGTTCTGTTTGTTGAAACATTGTTGACAATCCTCCTCTCTTGGAAAAATGGTCTAGAAATAAGTAAAAAAAAATTTAAATTAAGTGTATTTATCCTTAATTTGAGCAGGTAAATGAGATAGTTTGCCAATGAAATTAGTATTTTTACTCTTAAAATAAGATAATTAGATAACATGCACTTGAAATACGACAATGTAATTGTATTTTCTTATTTTAAATCTAAATTGTCTTGTTCCATTGGCAAAATGTCTCTTATCTCCTCAATCCAAGAACAAATGCACTTATTTACCAGGAGATGTCCACAAATTATGACAGATATAATATTTTAGTACAAATATTGTTGTATAAAAAGGAATTGCAGGGAACCAAGGAAAGAGGGGAATTTTTGAATGGCTACTACTGCAGGTTGAGGAGTCAACTTTCTTGGCTTGATCCACTGCCGTCCCGTTCAGATTGGTGTTCCACAGGTTTCTGTCTTACCTCCAGATTCCACATCCTCCCTCTCTGCTTCGCCCCGCTCACGTATGTCGTGCATAGTACATGCCTGTCATGTTAATAGATGAGAACTGATCCACGTCCACCGCTACTCCTCCGCACGTCATCATCCACGTGCCTCTTCTCCGTCCATCACCATCAAAATATGGAGCCAAGCTATTTTTTTTCTCCGCTCCAGCCACACTGCAAAAATGATCCTAAAATGAGTAAAAATATCCTTAAAATAAGTTTACTTACCCTTAATTTGAGTGGATAAATGGGAGAATCTGCCAACGGAATTAGTGTATTTAGCCTTAAAATAAGAAAATCTGATATTATGCACTTGAAATTAGAGATGGCAGTTGTTTTTTCTTATTTTAAAGTGTTTAATTCAATTTGCAAAGTATGTTGCTTACCTGCTCAATTCAAGAACAAATGCACTTAGTTCAAGGAAGTTTTACTTATTTAGTTTAAAATTTTTTGCAGTGCAGGTCAACATCCACAATCGCACATAGCAGGAAAAAGAACCACGAGAAGATCCGGTTCCACAAATTAAAATATAGTAACGACGGATTGGTGACTACAAATTAGAGCATAATTCTTATATATTCCCAAAAACTAAGACCGTTTAATTCAATAATTGCATAAAAAATTATTGGTACTTCAACATACAAGGAAGCAGATTTCTTATCTCGATCAAAGAATGTATTTTGTACCGAAAGGGCTTAAAAGTTTCATCGAATCCAGTCAAAATTTCCAAGAAACGTCTTATCACAGACATGGAGGAAGAGAACATACATGGTTCATGCAAACCAATGTTGTATGTTACAAAAATCCTCAACAAAAAGAAAATATTTGGGCAGAAACTGTATATATGGTGGATGCTGAATGGGATTTTTTTTTAATATGTCATATTAAATTAAGTGTTCAGTTCTGCATGTTTTGCTCCTATAAATTTAATAATAATAATATAGATATGCTCTATTGAGCTCAGAGGAAGTTGGAGTGGAGATCGACGGGAGGAACACACTGGAAAAAATCTAAATCTAGAAACATCAGCTATGCTGCTTCCATCAACACCCTTGTTTCTAGATGCTGGAGATCGGCCTGTTTTCCAGTGTAGTCCTGTTTCTCTGACTGTGACTAACTGGATGTGCTCTCTTCATCCTCTGACATAGGGAGCTGGCTCGGAGCTTGACTGCCTGGCTGTGTGTTTCCTCGACGGGGCTGACTTTTGCTGCTTTTGTGTCTATGCTTCTTTTTTCTATGTCTGCTTCTGTCTCCTTGAACCCCAGTGGGCCTCAGCAGATGGCCGCCACACTGAGCCTGGTTCTGCTGGAGGTTTCTTCCTGTTCAAAGGGAGTTTTTTCCTCTCCACTGTCGCTACAAGCATGCTTAGTGTGAGGGATTGCTGAAGAGTCAATGAGTCAATGCAATAAACTGGTTTTCCTTAGATAGAAAACTTTTGTATCAATTTGACTGGATGATCTGGTTGAACAGTAAAGTGCCTTGAGATGACATGATGTGAATTTGGCGCTATATAAATAAACTGAATCGAATTGAATAGATAAGTCATTTTTTCTTAAAATAAGTGCATTTGTTCTTGGATTGAGAAGGTAAAAGTAAAACAAGACCATTTACATTTAAAATAAGAAAACATAATTGCATTGTCTTATTTAAAGTGTATGTTATTTAATTATCTTATTTCAAGAGTAAAAATACTAATTTCATTTAAACTATCTAATTTACCTGCTCAAAATCAGGGTAAATTCACTTAATTTAAGGAATTATTTACTTATTTTTAGGTCGTTTTTTCAAATGTTTTAAGACTCCACACTTTAGGCTGATTAAATTCAATTAAAAGCTGAATGTCTGAAAGTTTGTTCTCAAACTGAATGAGGATCAGACTAAAGTTAGATCTTAGCAGAAGAAAACGATCGCTGTAAATCCAAAGCAGATCCTTTAACCTTTTAGTTTTCCGCCCAGATCCTTTAGGATAACCTTTGACTCTAGTTTTACCTTTACCTTTACCTCTAGTTTTTTCCTGTTCCTGTCATCTGTGAAATCTTCATCTGTGCTTTTGTTTAATCTCTTTTACCTCGTACCTTGTAATAAAATCTTACCAGACCAGCTGCCGTTGTGAAGAATCGACAACTTAAAGATCTTTGAGCTTTGAAGATCCTGACTGGATTTCAAAGTCCTGTCATGTAACTCCACTTTTAATGCCACCTCAACAGCTTCCTGTTCGTTCCCATATTTTGCTTTTGACCCGCTGAGCGTTGCACGGACAGGTACCAATTTACATTGCTGAACTTTTACATTCCCGCACCCATCATGGCCGCAGTGGAGTAGACCTACCCTTTCAAAGCAAACAAATTCAGTTTCAAACCATTTGAATTTGCATAACAATGCATCTCATTTTAAATTGAATAAATGCAGATTCGGTCTGAGCTTTTCAGTTTCTGATTCACGTCTCTGGCTCTTTAAAAACCGGTGATTTAGCTAAAGCGTCCACCTTTTTATAACTTCTCCAGCCCATATAAGGTAATTCGAACCTTCCCTCAACGCATTTACTCCTAATTTGAGTAGGTAAATGACATGATTTGACAATGGAATTATTATTTTTACTCTTAAAATAAAATATTTAGATAAAATGCACTTGATATTAGACAACGCAATTCTTTTCTTATTTTAAATCTAAGTTGTCTTGTTCCATTAACAAGAACAAATGCACTTATTTTAAGAAATAATGACTTATTTAGATTTTGTTCCAGTGCAATCATGTGTGTCTGCATGAACACTGCAAAAATGATCTAAAAATGAGTAAAAAAGTCTTAAAGTAAGTGCATTTACCCTTAATTTGAGTAGGTAAATAAGATGATTTGCCAATGGAATGAGTATTTTAACTCTTAAAATAAGATAAATAGATATTATACACTTGAAATAAGACAATGCAATAGTGTTTTCTTATTTTAAATGTAAATTGTCTTGTTCCATTGGCAAAATGTCTCTTTTACCTCTTTAGGAAAAAATTACTTATTGAGATTTAAATTTTTTGCAGTGAAGAAACTGAGACATAACAGATCTGCTAATTTGCAATGTATTTCATGTCTTTCATTTCATTTGAACACCTTTCCATGCCTTTTTTTTAATGTTTTAGTATTAATTCCTTCGCATATGCGTCATAATTTGTCCCGTTACTTCAAAGTGCGGCTTTTCTTTGTTCAGGCAAAAAGCGAAACAATAAGTAATGATATGGATTTCATGGACACTCCGGCGTTAATTGAAACAGGTGTGATTAGCATACTGTTTGTGTTTGGCGCCGCACCGTAGGCCTGTTTGTGTTCGACTGGGGGACCTTTATGGAAATGAGCGGCTTTGAAAAGGGAAAATCAACACAAATGTAACCTATTTCTTTAAAAGGGGCACAAATTTACTGTGAAGATCATCCTGGCAAAACCACAGAGGGAAATGTCAGGGGGTCAAAAAAAAGGTTCAAAGAAAAATAGCTGACTGACTCGGTAAGTGAAGCTAAGCTCAAAATGAAAAATGTTCATTATATGCCCGTCAAGGTGAAAGGAAGCCATCTCCTCACCGCCGCAGTTAAAATGTCGACCTCTCCGTCTCCGAGGGCGAAAAGAGGAGAAATGTAAAAAGAGGAGGATTTTCTCCTGTGTGAGAGAGAGAGAGAGAGAGAGACTGATCCCAGCTTCATTCCAGACAAGGGCAGCAATGTTAATGGTGCTGCTCAGTAAAATGACCCTTATGTCTATTTTCTTCATACATTTCACAGTGCTTGTGAAGTTCTCATCTTTTTCTCCTGTCAGCACAGTTGCTGTATCGTTGTTATGTTTGCGTGTGACCTCTGCAGCGAGTCCGGCGCCCTCCCAGACCTCATCTTGTCACTTTGCATGTACCTGATCATGTTCAGGCTGTAGAACTGCACTCATGATGCTTTGCTTTTCCTCAGCTGTTAGACGGGATCTAATGGCGAACGCCTGCGGGTCACATAGACGCCGCCCCTGCAGGGTCGTTACCGACCTTTTCTATAATCTGGCGTTATATAGATCGCCGTGACCGAGCGCTAACGTTTCCCCAGCAGCGCGTGGGAGCTCGGACGTTTTTAACCCGAACAAATCAAAACAACCTTCGTGGCCCGACTGCAAAACGAGCAGAAGCCTCACAGTTTGGATTTGTTGGCATCAGTGATCGTGCCAAGGCCCGTTACAACTTTCATAAGGCTTGGAAGCCAGCGTGGCAAATCTCAACTATCTGTTATGGATTATGAGCCGACCTTCAACCTCGCAGTCTTCTCTCCTGCAGCAGACTTGGCTCAGGGAGAAGGCTTTAAAAAATGAGAGCAGCTGCATTAAAGAGCAGCTGAGCTCATGCAGGTACTTGGGCTCCCTCTCTGCTGCCGAAAACTTTTCAGCTCTGTGTTTTATTTAGCTGGCAAGTTTCTGAGTTTCTCTGCAAAGTAAACTGGACCAGAACCAACGTGGACCAAGCAGGCGAAGCTATCAGATGCTGCTGGATCCCAGGGCTTTGCTGGGATCCAAAAACTGATGAACACATATTGTGGTTTATTTTAACTCTGTCCTTCTGGAAAACTCACTGAGGCTTTAAAAGCGGATTATTTCACAGCTGTGGACACCCCCACCCCCCCGTCAGTATGGGTCCAAATAGAGTTCTCAGATATAAGAAATCATTTCAATCATCATCAGATTATATTTGTCATTAGTTGTTAGATGTTTGGAGCCTGAGGATTAAAGAAAGAAGGGAAAGTTTTGACTTTGAACATTTTTAATTCTCAATAATAAAATGACTCTTTGGCTGAGATAGGAAGTAACGAAGTATAAATACTTATTTTTTATGGCGACTTTTTACTTCTACTCCCTTACATTTTTACACAAATATCTGTACTTTCTACTCCCTTACATTTAAAAAATTGTCTCGTTACTTTAGTTTTGAATCATTTCAACCGGAGTTGCCAAGTATTATTTTTCACGTCACATCAATACCAAATTCAATCTAATTGGATGGGAATCTACGTTGCATGACGTACGCACCACTACAAGATGAATCGACAGATTCAGCGGTATTCATTGCGGCAAATCATTGCAGCTTGGTGGCGTGTGTATGCTTAGCATTAGTAGCATGGATCTAATTTAGATGATTGAAAATGAACATTAAACGAGGAGATCTAGTCCTATTGGCAGACACATCCATTTAAAAATGTAGGTAGCGGCATGAAAAAGTGGTTTCTACTTTTTTACTTTTAGACTTTAAACCGAGAATTTACAAGCTCTGTACTTTGTTACTTTTACTTGAGTAAAAGAAGTTTAACTCCAGTACTTCCACTTTTTACCAGAGTATTTTTTAACACAAGTATCTGTACTTTTACTCAAGTAACAGGAGGAAGTGAGTACTTTTTGCCATCTCTGCTCTTTGGTACAAATTTATATAAACACGTTCAATTCTATTCTGTTTTATTTCTATAGCTACTTCTTATTCACAACATGTCATCTCAAGGCACTTTAGATCATCCAGTCAAATTGATTCAAAAGTTTTCTATCTAAAGAAAACCAGCTGATTGTATCAACCTCATTGACTCTTCAGCAATCCCTCACACTAAGCATGCTTATAGCGACTGTAGAGAGGAAAACTCCCTTTAACAGGAAAAAAACCTCCAGCAGAACCAGGCTCAGTGTGAGCGTGCCATCTGCTGAGTACCCACTGGGGTTCAAGGGAGACAGAAGCAGACATAGAAAAGAAGCATAGATACAAAAGGCAGCTGTAAAAGGCGGCCCAGGAAAGAAACACAGCTCCCATGTCAGAGGATGAAAGAGCACATCCAGTTAGGGTCACAGTCAGAGAAAACAGGACTACACTGAAAAAACCAATCTCCAACATCTAATTTTAAATGCATTAAAAAGTACAAAAAAAAAAAACAAGGATACTTCATAATTATTAACATCTACAGAAAAGCATTCTTGGTGTATTAGATGGAGAAAAGATAAATAATGAATAAAACTGCTGCCTGGGATCCTTGGATGATTTAATCTCTCCTGCTACTGCGGATCGGTCTTTGCAGTGACTTTGTTTTTTAGTGTACAGAAACTTTTTTTTTTTTTTAGCCAGAAAAAGGCCTGAAGGCAAATATCTCCAGACAGTCACGCTTTTCTGATGCCTTGTCTTGATGGCAGCGTGACGTGTTTGTAACAGTAGATGCTCCTACGTGGAGGAACTGCTTGATTGAAACTCAGCCAATAATTCATTTTCTTGGGAATTGCATTAAACACCTTTTTCTACTTTTTATTTATTTATTTTTTTTTTTTTAAGCTTGATTTCTATGAAACTTTTGAAATCAAATGTACCCTTCAGTGCTTCCATTATAAATAAAACAGATCTTTAATGTCCGAATCTAGTATTTTTACTCAGACTACAGGAGACAAAGCTTATTTTTTACTAAAGGCGTCACTGGCACTTCATTTTTGAAGAGATTAAAAATAACAAATATTGTTCTTTTACAGATTAAAAAGTAGAGCGTGTGTTGATAATTTATCCAAGCTAGTACCTTTCTAAAGTTTTATTTTACAACAATGAGCTTGAGGAAGAGATCTTTTTGACGGGTACATGTTGGCCGGAAAGGTGACGAGAAGAAAGTGGCTGAAACTAAAAAATTAGAAGTTTTGTTGTCTCCCAGTGGCTGAAAAACCCATTTAAATTTGGGATCAATTGGCTTTTAATGGCAGTGTGAACAGCTCCATGACACATGTCTACCTGGGTCAAATGAGTCGGCAAATTCGACCTGCGTTAAAATCGCCTCTGCTCTGATAGGCATGATGTGGAAACCGAGCGGATTTACCATTAGTCAATACGGGGCAGTTACCTAGGGCCCCAAGTTCCTAACCTGACTCCGCCAGATGGATTTGCTCCGCATATCCATCTGGAAACCTTCGTTGAAGTAATTTTTGGGAAGGGGCGAGAAAATACTGGTTAGCTGATTGGCCTATGTTGGTGATAGAGACGGGCCAAATAAAACCAATCAGATCAAAAGAAGCATATGGGCGTACTAACAGAGCGACGGCCTAAAACACAACCACAAAAGCCGGGCTACTCTTGCGAAAACCAGTCGAGAAGAGCAAAAAACATCTTTTTTCTCTGAGAAATGCCTCCAGAGCAGTGTTTTGCTCTTCTTTTTCAGTGAAGAAATACTCTGTAATTCGATTAAAACTTTTGCTCCGATAGCCGTGCTAACGCTAGTTTCATCGGCTGAAGCCACCATGTTCTTCAGACTGAACTGTCGGCGCTTCTTGTTGCGGCCACACCTCAACCCACCTCAAAGCCAACGCTGATTGGACGTTCGTTTTGGTGAACGGCTCCCAATTTTCTTTAACAGAGAGTCTCCAGACTGATTAGCGAGTGAAACCTTCGAAAGCTCGCGAGATCAGGATGGTCTCCACGAGGCTAACAGGTTCCTGGGTGTCCAATAAAACTATAGTTAATACAACTATTCCTTACTTCTTAACATTAATTATGTTTTTGATAAAAATCCTTTCACTAAAATCCCATCAGAACGCTTATAATAAGTGTGTCTCAACCTTGTATAAAGTTTCAAACCTATTTCAAACCTATTTCTGACATTTTGAATTGAAAAAGCTTCCTGGATGGGAAGCAAAAAGTCTTCAAACTTGGAAAGAAATTCCAGAGGATTGTTTTTTTTTAAACTTTTTTGGAATGACAAAGACCTGGATGACTGCGAATCTTCACCAGCATAACCTGTACTATTTAAAAAGCCGATTTTGAATGATACTGAATTTCTTTTTTAAGAAAACAATTGAGGAACATCAGCCATGAAACTAGAGGAACACGTCTAGAGGAAAGGTGTAGTGGAGTGCACAACCTTGGACCCGCTTCTACTCGCCACCAGTAATTAAAAATGGCGACAAACACGTATGACGGCCTTAAGTAAACGTATCACCAGAATGATTGACAGTTAGGAGGACCAAAGAACATCCACCACTACACCTTTAACTGAACAAGATACTTTGAAACGTTCAGAGTATTAAGAGGCTGAGTTTCCAACCTTTCCAGATAGATAAGGTAAATTTCACATCTAAGTATCGGCTGATCTCGATACATCAAACATGAGGATATTTGGGCCGATTGATCGGCCAGCTGATCATTTTAACCTGCCCATGATGGATCAGAGGAAAAGAAGGCGAGATGATTTGATAAAGAGCAGGCAGGATTAGTTGTGGCCAAAATAACCTTATTAGTGGTTTAATGTTCGATTCCAAACCTATAAAGAAGACACTTTTACATTCAGAGGAAGCGAGCAGTTACATGATTGAGGATGATGGACGGAGAGCAATTGGACCTTCCTGAAGGAAGAATGTGAGCCTCTAAGTGGAGAAACGACAAAAAAATAGCATTCAGTTTCCGTGCCAACACTGCTTTTAAAGTGATTTTATGCAACTGAACGTCTAAAATATGTCTAGATGATTCTCTTAGAGAAAGATTATATCAAGAGAAACAGGAGTTTTTATGTTAACATAACCTTTCTCTTTTAAAATCTAAAGGAAATTTAACTGCTGATAGTTTTGTATTTTTCTGGAATTAACATTGTATCCCTTTTTTCTTACAGGGACGGCGCTTAAGCTGGACTCCACCCCCTGCAGCAGCTACTGATTTCCAATCCTAGAATCTACAAACAGGTAGGAAGTGAATTCTCCGGTTTTGGGTCCAGTGGGGAAAAAGTGGATTTTTTTATGCACAGTTGAACAAAACAGATTTCTGCCGACATAATGGCATAAAAGACGTTGCTGCAGATATAATTGGCAAGCTGTGAGGAATGTATAAAAAAACAAAACAAAAGAGTAAAAAAAAAAAATCTGCACAGTTGGTATTTTCCTTCCTACACACACAGAACATGAGACATAAAGGAAAAAGTTCCTTTGCACTCTGGGAACCATACAAGTAATCTTCCTCAGTACGCCGCCTGTGTCATCGCTCATTATTAAGCTTTTAATTTTAATTGAAAGGCGTCTCAGCAGGGTTCTAAATGCTATATTAGCTTAAGTTACAAACCACTGGACAACAAAGAAGTTATTTCTCTGCGTTTGCTGTTTGGTGCAATGAGCCTCTGTTTCCTCGTCCCTCCGGAGAGCGTGGAAACCGTTTCAGCGCTCTGATGGCGAAAAGCATCTGAGCAAGCTGGCTGGAATGATAATAATCTAGAAGGTGTCTGCACCGATGGAGAATATCTGGAAACATGTCAGGCGTTTGCATCAAAGCTGCCGTTGTAATTTCTTTTCAAGGACGACTTGAAAGAGAAGTCGGGAAGAAAGTAGCGTTGGTTCCTTGTTTTCTCCTACGAGGCAGCTGCTTCAAAAGTAACCCTGCGCTTTCTGAGAAGGAGAGTGGGATGATTCAGCAGGAAGCTAAACCGCCCATCTGACGGATTCACATTTAAACATAAACAGAAATATGGCCGCTCCGGGGAGCTCTGCGGAGGAATGGAAATCAGCCCCGGATTTCACGGCCGCAAATCAAACGGCCTTTTATTTAACTCTTCCTCTCTGTTTCCCTTCTTTCTTTATGGCTCCCTGTAGCATCGTGTTCGCATTACGGCGCCTACTGATTGGCCTTATTTGAAGCACGTACCCCAGACAAAAAAAAAAAAAAATCTGAGGTGATTTCTTTTTTTCATGTCACAAAGGAATGGAATGTGGTTCTCCAGAAGAGGAGGGCCTGAGAGGATTATATGGCTCAGTGGGCGCTGTATTGTGGGGAGTGGATAGTGCAGGTACCCACCGAATCCCGGCCAAGAGACCAGAGCGGGGTTGCTAGGGATAATGCTGCCTCCCAGCAATTAAACTCCGGAGGTTTTGGAGTACTTAAGGAGGGAGCTTGTTAAATTATCTCATCTCTCCTTCCACCTTATCTTCTCTGTCTCTCTTTTAACCACTTTTCTCAGCATTTTTTTCTTACTGCTCCACTAAACCAAAACCTTGGTATTAAAAGGTAAAGGCCAGGGCCTTCACTGCTTTGCTGCTTGCACTTCATTTAAATCATAAATCAGATGCATGGATTGTAAGACTTCAATGCCAGTTCAGATCCACTCAAATGGAAAGGAAGTCTAGAAATGTGAAAAACCACCAGATGAAGACGCCTCTGAATTATTACCAACACAGATTACAGTAAAAGAAACTTCATGCCCTTACATTGAGATCTTGTTGGTTTTTAATTTTCTAGTATAATGGAAGCCCTGGAAATGAGTCAGAATATACACTAGTAGCCATTTGTGAATTTCCCCACTTCTTATTAGTAGGGCTCCTTGCCTGGCCCTTGGCTGGTCCTAGGCTCAGGGCTGGCCCTTGGCTGGTCCTTGGCTGTTCCTAGGCTGTTCCTAGGCTGTTCCTAGGCTGTTCCTAGGCTGGTCGCTTGGCTGGTCCTCTGGCTGGTCCTTGGCTGGCCCTAGGCTGGCCCTTGGCACGGTCACTGGCTGGCCTTGGCTGTTCCTAGGCTGTTCCTAGGCTGGTCCTAGGCTGGTCCTATGCAGGCTGGTCCTAGGGTTTGTCCTTGGCTGGTCCTGGGCTGTCCCTAGGTTGGTCCTTTTTTGGCTGGTCCTTGGCTGGCCTCTTGAAGCAGTCCTAGGCTGGCCCTTGGCTGGCCCTTGGCTGGTCCTTGGCTGAGGGTGCCTTGGCTGGCCCTTGGCTGGCCCTTAGCTGGTCCTAGGCTGGGCCTTGGCTGGCCCTAGGCTATTCCTAGGCTGTTCTTTGGCTGTTCCTTGGCTGTTTCTAGGCTGTTCCTAGGCTGTTCCTAGGCTGTTCCTAGGCTGTTCCTAGGCTGGTCCTAGGCTGATCCTAGGCTGGCCCCTGGCTGGCCACTTGGCTGGTCCTTGGCTGTTCCTAGGCTGGTCCTTGGCTGGCCCTTGGCTGGTCCTAGAGCTGGCCCATAGCTGATCCCTATAGGCTGAGGGTCCCTAGGCTGGTCCTAGGCTGTTCTTTGGCTGGTCCTAGGCTGTTCTTTGGCTGGTCCTAGGCTGTTCTTTGGCTGTTCCTTGGCTGTTCCTTGGCTGTTCCTAGGCTGTTCCTAGGCTGTTCCTTGGCTGGTCCTAGGCTGGTCCTAGGCTGGTCCTAGGCTGTTCCTAGGCTGTTCCTTGGCTGGCCCTTGGCTGTTCCTAGGCTGTTCCTAGGCTGTTCCTAGGCTGTTCCTAGGCTGTTCCTTGGCTGGTCCTAGGCTGTTCCTTGGCTGGTCCTAGGCTGGTCCTAGGCTGTTCCTTGGCTTTTCCTTGGCAGGCCCTTGGCTGGTCCTAGGCTGGCCCTTGGCTGGTCCTTGGCTGTTCCTTGGCTGGCCTTTGGCTGCTCCCCTACAATTCCTTTTCAAACATCAATCGTTATAGTAGTGAAATAAATCTAACTTTTAGTGTTGCTTGCTTTGAATTAGGGTGTCCAAATGTCCCAAATTCTAAGCTTTTGTCCCGAATCCGTGGCTGTGCGTGTCCCGAAATTTAGACATATACCAAATAACTTTTTAACCCCAGGTACACTGCTGTCTGGGGCTTGAGCAGCCCCAAATATTTTAAGTGTATGCGTGCCGACCCGGATGCAATCCATCTATTGTATCATCTTTCTGACATTCTATTACCATTTGACTGCAACAGTAAGTAAGTAAACTACACTGTACGAATGTCACAACAGTACAAAGAAACACGCTGGTGTTTTCTTTTTTTAAGAAACAGGATGACACACTGTATGATAAAGTTGCCGAGATAAAATTCGTATTTCACTGTCATCCACTAGCAGTCACAAGCCTACCCAACCGCATGCGAGCGCCCAGTCCCGAATTTCAGACAATCTCATCTGGTCACCCTACTTTGAATTAATCTTTACATCCATGTTAATAACTTTCTGTTGATTTGTAAAATCTTCCTGTGATCTGCTGAAGCAACTTCTGCAAAATAACTTTTTGATCAGTTATTCGGTTATTGTAGACCAAACCCTGGCCTTCTGAGTTGCCCTGATTCCTAGGTGCAGATGTTGGGTAAACTTTTCTTTGTTGCCGTAGACTTTAACCTCCATAAGATTTCCGTCTAGGTTTTGGTTTTATGTGGAAGGCAGCACTCGGTAACTTTGACCGCTGTCCTCGTCCTCCGGCAAATAAACAGCCCATTTCAAAGGTGAAAGTCCGTTGCTTTCCTCGTGGAAAAAAAAAGTGCTCATTTATTTCCGAATGTGACCTTTTTCTTTTTTTTTTTACCCTACCCCCACATGCACCCAAACTAACTGCCCCAAAGCTTCTTCGTTCAGGACAAATTGGTTGCAAGCGGCTCATTTACTCGGAGCCGTCATGAATGGACTGTGCCGTGACTGTGTAAACAAGTGCAAAGACTCCCAAGGGCATTCCTGCATAAATAATGACTCCAAAAGATGTTTGCCATTTGTACCACTCACTGGTTGCAGACATGGGTCAGGTAGTCTCCTCTGCAGGGAGTCTTCAGTAAACAACAGCAGCAGCGTCCATTAACGAGAGTTTACCTGGTCACAGAACGGGGCTGGGGGATGCTCTGCATTTATCCCTCTGCTGAGGGGAGGTCTTTGAAGCTCAACTGAGAGGCTTTCTGCTTTGGTCTGAATCAAACTAGGAGTTATGTGGAGCATCACAGTCGGAACGTATTTGTTTTGCCCCTTGGAAATGTGAGAAGCTGTGTTTTGTCATTCTGCCAGGACGGAGACTTTGGTGGCAGAAAAAGAGTCAAAACACCGGACATGTCGAGAGGTTTGTGCTGAGCTCCTCAGTCTTTAACACACAGAGCAGAATTTAAGTCCAAGTGTCATCCGTGGAGCCGCCTTCGGAGGCAAACTTAACTGCTTTTAACGCCGAAAAAGTTAGTTTTTCCTCCAAGTTTATTGTTAAAAGAACCCTTAGTTTACCGGCCTTCTCTCTTGGCCAAATGAAGCAGATTGAAAGATTCTTCACTAGTTTCACTGCAAAAACGATATTAAAATAAGTCAAAATTTCTTAAATTAAGTGTATTCACCCTTAATTTGAGTAGGTAAATGAGATAGTTTGCAAATGGCATGAGTATTTTTACTCTTAAAATAAGATAATTGGATAAAAATACACTTGAATTAAGACAATGCAATTGTAAGTTTTCTTATTTTAAGTGTAAATTGTCTTGTTCCATTGGGAAAATGTCTTTTACCTCAATTCAAGAACAAATGCACTTATTTTAAGAAAATGACTTATTCTAGATTTAGATATTTTGCAGTGTTGGGGAAAATGCTCCCCCACACTGAAAAGGGATCTAAAGTAAGTAGAAATGTCTTAAATTAGGTGTATTTACGCTTAATTTGAGTAGGTAAATGAGATAGTTTGCCAAGGGAATGAGTATTTTTACTCTTAAAATAAGAAAATAAGATAAAATGCACTTGAAATAAGACAATGCAATTGTGTTTTCTTATTTTAAGTGTAAATTGTCTTGTTCCATTGGCAAAATCTCTCTTTTACCTCCTAA
This sequence comes from Cyprinodon brontotheroides, assembly GCA_018398635.1. Classification (NCBI taxonomy): domain Eukaryota; kingdom Metazoa; phylum Chordata; class Actinopteri; order Cyprinodontiformes; family Cyprinodontidae; genus Cyprinodon; species Cyprinodon brontotheroides. The sequence goes on along the minus strand of JAGKQL010000031.1, from coordinate 35,189,833 downwards.
ATCCAACAATAAATACACTTATTTGAAGAAAAAACAACTTTTTTTCCAGTACAGCATTCCCTGTCTGCATGCTTAATGCTGACGCAGGGTTTTGGAAGGATTCAGTTTTTTTTTTTTTTTTTATGAATCTTTTCAGGTTAAACCTTGATGTGTGTCTGGAGATTGCTTCTGAAAGGCTAAGAATGAGAGCAGCAGGTTGTCTCCCTCCATGTAAGTCAGGCAGTGGAAAAAGGTTTGGTTGATGTAAATTTTTCTTTTTATCCAGTGGGCATTTAAACATGTTAAGTGAAGGTGGCTTTGGTCCCTTTTACCTGCACTTAGAGTGCTCATTAAACAACACGATTAAATGGATTAAAATCCTCTGATCCCTGTTAACAGTGGGGTAAGAAGGAAAACATGCCGTTACCTAAATCAAAAGGGTTTATCCTCTGTCTGAGGGGCATTTCCTGCTTGTCAAACACTGCTTGCTGAGCTTAGCAAAGATTGTCAGAATTGCCTGAACTTTCATCAAGCTAAGCTTCGGTGTTCAATGAATGCAGCCGTACGCCGTGTTAAGATGCCAACGTTTAAAATGTACATTTATTATTTAATCTTTACCGAACAAGAACCACTTTTGCGTTGCAGCGCACCTTTATCCCCTCTCAGCTCGTATCTGCATCCTGTGCTTTCAGCAGCTGTGGACAGAAGATATGGTCGCAAAACTTTAATCTCTGAACTTATGCAAAAACCTAAACACATGCAGGAATAGAAATGTTTTTTTCTTTTTTATATACATCACTATAAACATCATTATTTTCTTAGATGTAATCATTGCTGCGTGACTCAATCGGATTCAATTCAATTCAGTTTATTTATATAGTAAATTCACAACACGTCATCTCAAGGCACTTTACAGTTCAACCAGATCATCCAGTCAAATTGATTCAAAGTTTTCTATCTAAGTGAAAACCAGTTGATTGCATCACTCATTGACTCAAATACAATCCTCACACTAAGCATGCTTGTAGAAGCGACAGTGGAGAGGAAAAGATACGTCCAACCCACCTGTGTAGGGTGTATTTTATGAGGATTCAACATTATACTTTGTTCAAAAAGTCAAAAAGGAATCTAACGCCTTAACCTGGATGATTGGACCGTTCTCAGCCCAGTTTCAAAAGGCTAGGCTAAATGTGTCCAAGAACAGCAACACAGATAACTGTTGAGTGTAAATGGAACGCAACTGTACCGGACCGTGCTAAATCTAGTAGTAGTTCATCGGTAGGTCTCGGCACGGTTAATCTGTGGCTCGGTTCTCTCATAACAAAGAGCGCAAGAGCAGACAGGCTAATCTCCTATTTACAGTCAGCTGACTCATTTTGTGGGTTTTCCGCTGTTTCTGGCTTTGCAATTAACAGACCTCTTCAACTGTTCAAAACAGTAACTTCTTCTCAGCTTATGAAAGAAAAAGTCCGTCCATATTCAGAATACAAATTTCTGAAAGTACTTTAGATATGAAATTATTTATACTTTTTAATAAAAGATGAGTGTTTTTAATTAAGAGTAATTTTCATTTGAATGAGCTTTACTGGAGGCATCCATGTTTGTCAAAGAACTCTACTGCCACCTACTGGTTAGTGACGTCACGGTGCGGTATCGGCTGTTGATCAAGTCCCAGTGCTGTATCTGGTGTTTGTCTACCAGTGCACTATGCTAGTGTTGACTGCAGATGTGTCTAGTAGTTCCCATTGATTTAGCTTGTAAAGCGGGAGAATGGCGCTTAGGCTTACCGCACCGCGGACGCCACTGCGGAAGAAGATGGCAGGAGGGAGGGGTTAGTATATTTGGGCAAAATGGCCGCTCCCAGACTCGATGCGTCGAAAAAAAAGTTTTTATTTTTTATTGATTAAGACTAAATGAATTAAATCAGAATGATCATAGTAGTTTTAGGTGTAAATAATGACCCATCGGTTATTGACCGTATTTTTCCTTTAACATTAAATGGCATCAAAGGAGCATGGTGCAACCTGGGATCATGCCTAGACCGAGATGGATGCTTTCTTCGCCTGCAATGAAATATCACCAACATGAAACAAAAAATAGTTCCTGAATGTTATGGGGTCGCCACTTTTGTTTGTGTAATTCCTGCCTTAATAGCTGTAGTACCATGGGCCGCCGATGGGAGGCGAGGAACTGTGCTGGCGTGATACATAAATGGCTGTAAGAACCGATGTCGGCTCAGTTAACTGATTCAGGCTCGGTATAAACTAGTCACTGATCGGTTTCAGAGGGGTTGTGGAAATAAGCCATTGGACACATTGAAGTCAGATGCGCGTGGGGAGAACCTACTATAATCTTTTTCTTTGCTGGCTTCTTGCATGTAATGGCAGATGCAATCGAGAGAAAATCACTTTGTTTAATTTGCCATAATGAGTGGGAAAATTAAATTTAGTTTTAAGATGTTTGTAACGTTTTCTAAAGTAAATATCAAGACATCCCTGCAGTTATTTAAATATTTAGGATTATGATCCTGCTTTTAGATATTGTCTGTGGTACTGAGCTAGCCAGCTAGCCCACCCATCAACTCCTTTGAATGCATAAGCAGCTTCCATGCTTTTATTTTTAGTCGAATTGATCACTGCAACGGTGTTTTCACAGGTCTGCCTAAAAAGTGGATCATGGGACAGCTGCAGCTGATCCAGAACGCTGCTGCCCGCGGTCCCTCACTAAGACTAAGAAAGTAGAGCACATCACCCCAGTTCTAAAGTCCTTCCACTGGCTCCCCTGTATCTCAGAGAATAGACTTTAAACACTTCTGTTATCTATAAATCTCTGAATGGCTTAGCACCTAAATCAGAGATGGTAAAAAAAGTACAGATACTTTGTGTTAAAAAATACTCTGGTAAAAGTGGAAGTACTGATTAAAACTTCTTTACTCAAGTAAAAGTAACAAAGTACAGGCTTGTAAATTTACTTTAAAGTATAAAAGTAAAAAGTAGAAAACCACTTTTTTCATGCCGCTGCCTACATTTTAAAATGGATGTTCGCCAATAGGACTAGATCTCCTCATTGTGTTCATTTTCAATCATCTCGCCGCCCATGCTACTATGCTAACGCCACCGCCACCAAGCTGCAATGATTTGCCGCCAATGAATACCGCCAATCTGTCGATTCATCTTGTAGCGGTAAGGCCAAATGCAACGTGAGATTCCCATCCAATTAGATTGAATTTGGTATTGATGACGGAAAAATAATAACGTAACTCCATTGAAACGATTCAAAACTAAAGTAACGAGACAATTTTTAAAATGTAAGGAGTAGAAAGTACAGATATAAAGTCACCATAAAAATAAGTAGTAAAGTAAAAATATCAGAAAAATCTACTTGAGTACAGTAACGAAGTATTTGTACTTCGTTACTTCCCATCTCTGACCTAAATACATCACAGACTTGCTATCAGTGTATCAACCCTCCAGACCACTCAGGTCTTCTGGCTCCAGCCTGCTCTGCAGACCTAGAACCAGAACTAAACATGGAGAAGCAGCATTTAGTTCCTATGCTCCACTTATCTGGAACAAACTTCCAGAAAACTGTAAAAGTGCGGAAAGCCTGAGTTCCTTTAAATCAAGACTAAAAACACATTTGTTTAGGATTGCCTTCCACTGTTCTAGTTAAAACAGTTCAACTAAAACATGTTTTCTTTAGTCCAACTGTTTTTAATATTCTTTTTTGTTTTTTTCTACTTGCTTTGATTCTGTTTTATCTTCCTGTATTTTAATCATGTAAAACACTTTGCATTCAGTCTTTGTACTGAATTGTGCTATACAAATAAATTTGCCTTGCCTTTAGCTCCTGCGTTCGGGGAACGTTCCCAAAGCTATCCCAGTCTTATCCCTCTTTGATCCTGGACTTTTCCCTACAATTTTTACAACTTTTCTGGAAGGTTCTAACTGTCTTATCAGTGGTAGGCTACTTCCTTTTTTACCCCTATGCACATGGGCACATATTGTACCTTATTTTTAATTGTAAATATATACAAAGGGCTTTACTTTTACCCAGTTTTTCCAGGAAATAAAGTGTTAAACATTGAAGTAACAGTAATATTCCAGCAGGATGTATTAATCTTTTTTAAAAAAAATAAAAAAATCAGAATGAGAGTTCCTGCTATTAACTTTGACACCTTTTTGTTCATTTTTAAGCTCGTTTTCTAAATTCAAAAGCAAAACTGAGGTTTTTTAAATGATGAATTTAAAGCTGTACAGTTGGACCTAGCTAAGATTCGGTGTTAGTTTTTCATTTCTGGGCTCAGAGCTACATCAAGCAAGCCCTTGGCCCTGTTAAGGACTCCAACTGTCCTGTTTGAGGAAAAAAACGTTTAATTTTCCCCTCCATATAAATCATGCGAAAATGTTCTGGTTGCTCTTTCTCGGTTTATGGCCTCTAGATCAGATTTAATATTGCAAGACACATTAATTTACCAGCACGTGACTTGATGGTGCAATGCATATTTGTTTAAGCCTGATATTTAACAGAATCCAAAAGATGGTAAAGTTCATGTTACTTTGCCTTTCCATGTAGAAATATGTGATCTATCATCCCAGAGAAGATGGGGCCAAATTAAAAAGTCATTGTCATTTAATTGCTTTGTCAAACTCCGACGGTGGGAAAAAGTTCACTTGTCAGGAGATAAATCATTCAGATATTTATATTTGATGGTGTTGACATGATTTAATTATGATTTATATCAAATTTGCTAATCAGTTCCTTGTTAAATGTTTTACTACGGTCAACATGTCATGACAAATTGAATATGTTGGCTTTGCTGACAGTCTGTGTGTGGATGTCAGCCATGAAATGAGTCAAATGTTTAATTTTTTTTAAACCTTTTTTTTAATCTGGTGGTTTTTAGAGATGCATCCTTTAACTGTCATTACGACATGAATGAAGAATGAGCAGCAGAAAACTTCCTGCACCAGAACCTTTTATTGCATTCTCATTCCAGTCACTGTTGGAATTCTGTTGCGCTTTTAAAAAGCAAATAAAAAAAGGGGAAACGTTATCAGACGACTGGGATTTGATTTTAATTTAGCATGTTCTCTTTACAGGATGGTAAGGTGCCTGCAGCCAGTCTGCTCTAGCATAACTGTTTAAAAGTAGAAACTGTAAAGTAATGAAAGACTAAACCTCCCATGGAACCAGTTTGGATCTGATATGAACCAACACAGATCTGCACTCCTAAGATCGGCAGGGTTTGAACAAAGAAAACCGCATAAAATGTCTAAAGGGAAAGCCGTAGCTTCTCTAAGCTTATTTGTGACTTTAGTAAATGTTTTTGTACTGATTTTTCTGGCTTTAATGACTGCTTGATGCCTGAGCTGACCAGCCCTAATGTCCAAATGGTGAAATATGTTCCCATTTGAGCTTAAATGGACAATAAAGCAGCATGTTCCTTTAAGTGGATATTGGTCGTAATTGACGAGGCGTTCTCTGAGGGAAATGTACAGTTTTTGTGGTTCTGAGTTTGACCCATGGTTTGCCCGTTACTGTAAAACCTCCATCATTTAACCTTAAGCTACAGTTAATTGGATTAGAGATACCTGACTTTTTTTCTGCCAGCCTTCTGTCTTGATCAAGCAAAACTGACACCCTGCTGCACATGCAGTTGTGAATATAAGCGCTTTTACATGCAAATGGCAAGAACATAATTGTTTAACTTTAATGTCTTCATTGGTACTTATTGATAGGTATAAAGACTAGTTTTAGGTCTAGACTTTTGAGAATAAAAATAATTGCCTATAGACCAAATAACTTCCCATAATGCTCCTAAGTAATCTCCTCAAATAATAGAAAAAAAAATAGAGGGTACACTGAGATAACACATCCTAAATCTGAATGAAGGAAATATTATCATTTGTTCTGTAGAAAATTCAAAGTGCTGACAACAAAGTTACAGAACGATCATCAATGGAAATGAAATTTATTTACCGATGGAGGCCAGAATTTGGAGACATTCTGAAAATTCAAGTGGAAAACAACTATACAGGCACATCCAGCTTTGTGATGTCCTTAAAACAGGTCAAAATGAGGCTCGTCGTTGTGTGTGTGTGCATGTTTGACCTCCCTGTATTGCCAGGGCTCCTGAGGGAACTCCTCCCACACCTGGACTAAAGCATCCACCCACTCCTGGGTGGAACGTGACATTGGTGGATGGATCCAGACAGAATGTTCCAGATGTGTTCAGTCAGATTCAGGTCTGGGGAACGGGTGGGTCAGTCCATAGCTTTACTGTCTTTATATTGCAGGAACTACTGACACACTCAGGCCACATGAGGTCTAGCGTTGTCCTGCATTAGGAACCCAGGACCAACCACAAGAGCATATGGTCTCACAAGGGGTCTGATGATCTCATCTGGAAACCTAATGACAGTCATGCTACCTCAGTCAAGCACTTGGAGGGCGGTGCGGCTTTCCAACGAAATGCCACCCAACACCTATTAAGTGACCCACTGCCAAACGGGTCATGCTGCTGAAGCATGTTGCAGGCACCAGATCACTCTCTCCACGGTGTCTCCAGACTCTGTCACCTGTTTCAGCATCCTGCACGGTGTTGGGATGTGAGCACAACCCCTCGTGCTAGTGGATGTCGGGCCCTCATACCATCCTCATAGAGTTAGTTTCTAACCGTTTGTGCTTAGGGATGCAACGATATTGGGATTTTGGCTCTATATCAGATATATCGATATTTTAAAACTCATGTAGCCGATAACCGATATCGATACCGATGTTAAAAGCTGGACAAAAATAAGCAGTCATTGAAAATAGCAGTTTTGTTATCCATTTCTGACACTTTGAAAAATAATATACTCAATATATATTTTCATATGCTGATATCAAATTGATTTTTTAAAAACGCTGTATCGATCTATTTTACTTTCAAAATCTGGTGAAATTTCATCGTTCTGTTACAAACTCTCGTGATATTTTGCAAATTCTTGTGAGATTTTGTTAGTAAAATAGATCGACATACATCATAATATATCAACATATAAAAATATGGCAAAATTTTTGTGAAATTTAGGGATTTCGTAGCATAACGATGGTGTATAGCAATATTTCATTAGTAAAAGAGATTGATATGGTGTTTTAAATGGCAATATATATCAGCATATGAAAATATTGGGATATTTTAATGGATCAATATTTTTTCCTCGTCTTTAGAAGTTTTAGGTCTGTAAAAAATACGTTTTTGAGGAAGAAGTAGTAGTATATATATATTTTTAGACTTTAGAAACTCAGAAGCTGATCAAATATCGGGTTAAATATCGGGTGGGGTGGCCGATGTCCGATATTCAGTTTTAAGGCCGATATAGGCCGATACCGATAAGGGGCCGATTATATCATACATCCCTAGTTTGTGCAGACACATGCACATATGTGGCCTGCTGGAGCTCATTTTGCAGGGCTCTGGCAGTGCTCCTCCTGTTCCTCCCCTGCACAAAGGTGAAGGTAGCGGTCCTGCTGTTCGGTTGATGCCATCCTACGGCCACCTCCATGTCTCCTGGTGTACTGATCCTGTCTCCTGGTAGCGCCTCCAGCTTCGGACACTACGCTGACAGACACAGCAAAATTGTTGCCTCACCTACCTGAGCCACTTGTGTGGGTTATTAACTCTGTCTCATGCTACCACAAGTGTGAAAGCACCACCAACATTCAAAAGTGACCAAAATATCAAATATTTTGCCAATTCCAAATTTCCACCTGTTGTTTATTCTACTGTCTGAAAGCTGTACAAAATGAAATGTAGTTTTGTATACACTGTGTATACAATATAACAAAAGTTGTCTGAGACATTTCTAAGTCATTCCATTTGCACAACAGCATGTCAAATAGATTGTCAGTCAGTTTTGCTTCCTAAGTGGACAGTTTTATTAACAGAAGTTGGATTTGAATGAGTTTATATTAAGATGTTTACATGTTCCCTTTATTTTTTTGAGCATGAACCCGCCCAGTTTAAAGGCTCATTTTAAAGTCACAGCAATAAACTGGAAAAATAATTAATCATTATCAAAACTATAATATTGTGCAGTTTTTCAGACAAATATTCAATGAAAAGATTTTCATGAGCTTTGGGGTAAAATTAACTTTAGCTCATTTTTACATTGCCACATGTTACTTTAAAAAGGCTACTTTTTTAAAGTGTTTTGGACTATGGTGATGTTGTCTACATGCATGCTGCCTCTAGTACTCTCCACCTGTTAGATTCTGTGTACCATAGTGCTTTGCACTTCTTAACTAACTCCTATTCCCGTACTCATCATTGTACGCTGTATGAACTGGTAGGCTGGCCGTCACTAAGTCTACGTAGACAACTTCATTTGTATATTTTTCTATACAAGGCCATGTTGGGTAAACTGCCGGCATATTTATGCAATCTCCTCAAGCTAAATTCCAGCCATTTTCATCTCCGTTCCACCAGGTGGCGCTCTTACCAGGTTCCAATGGTTTTTACTGAGCTGGGGAAGAAATCCTTCTCTTACTTTGCTCCATGGTCCTGGAATAATTTGCAAAACTTGCTCCATTTAAATGATCTAGTCCCACTGAATGAATTTAAGGAATAGTACACCCAAAAGCATGATTAGCCTTCATTTTCTACTCACCCCATGCTGAACAACACTCTGGAGTACTTTTGATATCTCAAATGCATCTGGAGATCTGGGAGGCTTCTTGCTGTCTGCTGACACATTCAAATAATGGAGGTCTATGGTGCCGGAGACAGAAAGGTCCATAAAGTCCACAAAAAGCGTGTCCAATATTCCTCCATACTGCTGGAGTCAATGTATTCCAAGTGTCCTGAGTGGGTAGCATCCAGAATTTTCGAAGCGAAGTCATTTAGAATGTTTTAGAGCATAAACAGTAGTGTATAGGATTTCCTGAAAGCTGGCGTTCACGGCCTTCACAGGAAGCCCGACAGACCAAACCAGATGAAAGTCGCATTCAGCGTCTGCTCTGCCAATAATGCAAAAGTAGAAGAAGAAATGTGCTGTTTACCTGTTGCAAAGAAAGAAACGCCGAAAGAAAAATGTCTGAGGACTTCAGTGTTGAGGAAGAGCATGAGTTCTTTGCGAGCTGAATCGCACTTTCATCTGTGTTTGGTCTGCCGACTTGCGTGGCGTAAGTGGTAGCGCTGTCGCTTTCAGGAAATCTATACACTACTGTTTAGGAGCTAAAACATTCTAAACTGACTTAATTTTAGAGTAAATTCTAGGCGCTACCCACGGCACTTGGAGATACATTTAGATGACAGTATGAGGAGAATATCGCACCCGTTTTTTGGACTTTATGGACGGCTCCTCAGGCGCTTGAGCCTGTCGGCGAATATTCAGCGCTAGACAACAAAACTCGGAACTGAGTATAAAACTAATAAAAAAAGTACCAGAGTCCAGAATGATTGAAGTAGGTAATGAAGGCTAATCATGTTTTGGAGTTGTACTATTCCTTTAAGGCCTATGTTAAAATGTCATGTCATTCAAAAATGTAACTGCCCTATGCGACCTGTCTTTTCCTCTATTTTGTCTATGTTGTATTTCTGTTTGTATTTTAACTGGTGCGCCGTCTTGGCCAGGTCTCCCTTGAAAAAGAGATTTCAATCTCAAGGGTCTTCCTGGTTAAATAAAGGTTAACTAAAAAAAATAAAATAAAGACTGAATTCAAAACTTGAAAACTGAATTTCGAATGGGAAAACTGTTTCTGTATTTGGGTTTTAATGAATACTGTTTCTTTTTCTTTAGTTATAAATGATAACTGAGTAACCTTGTACCAATAAGAGCAGAGGCAGAGTAAAATAAAACACAGAGAAGCTGCAAACAGTTGGATACAGCTGATCTCTGACGGTTTAACCTGCACCAGGCGCCGGTTCTGTAACCCGTCGGTGGATCTCACTACTCAGCCAACTCAACTCTGTTTCTAACTTCCTTTTCAAGCCACAATCTGACCTCAGATGATCTGCTGCTGCTTCGTGGTCCTCTGACTTTTTCTTCTTTCCTGCACTTCATGGGTCGGCTTAAATCTACCAATCAGCCTCGTCTTTTAGACAGCCACCCAGGCTGCAAACCCCCCCCCCCAATTGTGTTGCGTAATTGTGTGACATATAGGTTTCTGCTCTGAGCGTGGGTTTGAGGGAGAATAGAAAGCAGGAGGATGTGTCGGTGGAAGAGAGGAGGGGAAATAAGAGCAAAACAAAGCAACACCCACTCCTCATTAGCTTGGATGTTGTGTGTGTGTGTGTGTGTGTGTGTGTGTGTGTGTGTGTGTCCGTTATCCTGTAAGATAACATTTGAAGAAAGGGAAAAAGAATAAGAACAGAAGCCTGCATTTCCAGCGCAGCGACATAGGATGGAGACATAAAACAAATCTCTACACTTAGGCTCTGCCATCTGTTCATCTTGGAGAAGAGGATGCTTTTGCGACACTTTTTCCTACCTCCCTTAGAGACCATAAAGCTCTCTCAGAAGCTTGACAAAGTGACACGCCTGCATGCCAACCCCGCGGCTGCATGTTTTCTTCCTCCTGCCTCCCCTTTTCTTCTCTTGAATTTCACTCACTTCCACATAGTTTGCATATCTAAATCCAGTTTTTGATAGCATATGTGAAATACAATGTGACATAATACAATTTGAGCTCCATGTGAGAAATGGGATTATCTCTGTGGTGATTGTCAGCTCTGTGTTACAGTAATCATTTCCTTCCCTGAGCAAAGACGTGACTCACTCACAACTTGACCCGCTGTCATCATCTATTCAATCCGACAGTATTTATGCGTTTTTGGCCCCCGTATTTTGTTTTCCTTCAGGTGAAGTAGAAATGAATTTGGAAGTGGAATAAATAAATACGGGAATGATGAAAAAATGAGTAATCCCCCTGCAAATTGGAACAAGGAGTATATCCCACCGGCAGTAAATCCCCCCCCTCCTTCATGGAAATCGTGAGAGGAGGCTTTTGGAGAAGGTGGTCGATCTTCACAGCGGAGGCATGCTGTGGGCTCCTTGCTGCTGCTGTCTGCAGCCAGAATCACTCCACGGTGGTCTAAGTGATGTCGGGAATATTTTTTTTTTTTCTTCTGTCTAAATATAAAGGTCACCCCCACATAATCTGTCAAAAAGAATCATATTTTGATCATTTTATCTTTTTCCCCGGGTCTGTTATTGTCAGCATTCTTTAATTTTATTAGCTGATAAATTTGATTTTTAATCTTGATGTATTCACATCCATCCCATTGAAATCAATAATACAGTAGCAGCCATTCAAAATGGCCCTTCCCAGTCAAACGCCAGCTGAAGGCCGCCCACTTCCCTGCATCTCCCAGCAAAATCCCCTCCATGAACCCAAGATATTTTTCTACTCTGACTCCACCCTTTCACTGAATTACAGGGTCTGACCAGGAAGTGACGCTTCTCTATAGATGTTAATGTTCACAAATCATGACAAAAAGCATATTTTAGTACAAAATAAAAGTTGAAGTATCAACCTGACCTCTTTACTCAAGTAAAAGTGAAAAAGTATGTGCTCCAAAAACTACTTTAAAGTATAAAAGTATAAAGTAACCTTTAAGAAAAACAGCCAGATGCCACTATATGAATTGAAAGCTCAATTTCTAAAAATTCTGAGGTCTTGTTGGTCTCCATCTCCCGATACGCTCTCGCCTGTGTCCGACCTTTCAGACGTTTCAGCATCTTTTTCTGAATCCCACATTGTAGCATGGCATAGACAATTCACGTTAGCAGTTTGAAGAACACCTGCTGGCTTCTGATGATTTCCTTTAGCTAACCAATGAGTGTTTGCGTTCTATGACTCATCCGATGACACTAGTTTTCACTAGATGTGGATGGAGCCAATGATCTGCATTGGATGGAGCACATGACGGGAAATAAAGATTTATAAACATTAAACCGAAGCCAAGAGTAACGAGTAACGTTTGATTTAAAAATGTAAGGAATAGAAAGTACAAATACTTGTGTGAAAATGTAATGAGTAGAAGTCAGAAGTAGGAAGAAAAATAAGTAATGGAGTAAAGTAGGCTATAGATACTTTAAAAAGTGTACTTAAGTACAGTAACAAAGTATTCGTACTTCGCTACTTGACACCTCTGGTCATAATTAATTAACTTAGTTTAACAGTCATGAATGTGTTCTGACAGCCATAGTAATACACCCTAAACCGCCCTAAGCTCTTGGGGGGGGGGGGTGGCTTCCTAGTGGTTAGCGCATAGAGCTTGGAATCCTGAGGTTGTGAGTTCCAAACCCACTCCCACAGGCTGCCACTCTGGGGCTTGGAGCAAGACCTTTAACCCCCGATTACTCCCCGGGTACCCCATGATGGCAGCCCACTGCTCCCCAATGTGAGATCAATAAAGTTCAATTAAACAAATTAAATTAATGCTAGCTTCGCTGTGTGAGGCTCTTTCTGAACAGGGTTGGTTCCTCTCTCAAAGTGAAAACGACTGACAAGCTTTTTTATTTGTGTTTTTAATTGCTTTGTTTTGCCCTAGTTTACATTCCTCTCTCCTATGGCTTTATCAAAGCATTAGCAAATAAGCAAGTTGTGTGACATCATATGGGTTTTATATTTTATGTTCTTTGACAATCATACAAGTTTTGTATCACAAATGAAGCACTCTTATTACCTAAGCACTCTCATTATCTAAGTTTCTGTTTCCTTGAGAGCTCTGGAACGAAGTACTGGGCATAATGAGCTTTCTGGGGGAGGTAACACAGATGAAAGTAGTGGTGTTACCAGGTACTGGGCATGATGTAACTTGTTTTTGTATCTGATCATTATGTAATTTTGTTTTTGGTTTCGGCTGTCCACGAGCCCTGGGTGGGTTCGGGGGATGCCGGTTCCATATTTTGGTTTCTGTAATCATGCGCTCCAGGCGTGAGAGGGAGCGATCACTTTTCCTGATTGGGTGAAAGATTTTCCTTTGAAGTGTGGCACGCCAAATGGCGGATGGCTTGTTGGCACTGGTGGGGTCTACTAGGGTTGCGTACGGACGCACCTAGCTGCAGCGGGTTGCTGCCCTGCCGGGATCGAGCCGGCCCTCCGATCCTTGTGTCACGGTAGGGGGACAATATAAATTGTATTGAGACAATATAATTTGTATTCAGCACCGTGCCTTGATTGATGTGCTTGCTTTGCTGTTTTCTGTGGCAGAATAAAACGACAAATTAATTCTAGCAGAAGCTGGTTGTGTGTTCATCTTTATTGCCGACTCATCCCGATCCTGCCTAAATTTCATAATACAAAGTCCTGTGGAATGTTTTTTTTTACTTTATTGGAATGACTATGACCTGGATGACTGAGAATCTTCACCAGCACTTTAGCAGCAGTGCTTTGCTTTGAACACCAGTTGGAAAGTGTTTGGTACTTTTGGATGTTTTAAATTTCTCTCTGATTTAAGAAAATTTTATCCAAAAATTGTCTGTTTTTCTTCTGAAATCAAATGTTTTTTTTTACCCATTCTGTTTCTTAAGTTAATAGTTTTCTATCGGAGCCTCAGTCCTGCTGTGTTTTATCCGACAGCAGAGGAACATTTGGTCGGTAGTGAAACACAATGCGGCTGGCGTTCCACCAGAGGATCTCCCTCTCCCTGGACATCCACAACATGAAGGTTTCCCCTTCATTGGCTGATGACAAAGAAGCTAAAAACAGGAAAATAACAAATCCAAACAGACTCACAGATTCTCTGCAACTCTGATTGTGTTTTATAGAACCTTCGCTCCATCTGTGAAAAGAATAAAGTGGAAGCTTTTGTGCTGGATTCTGAAGCACTGCTTGTGATCTGTTAAACCTTAACTTTGTCTGCTGAACCGGAAAATCGGACATGTTACTCTTTTTTTTCTTTAGATGTTGTCCTGCTGGAAACCTGCTGTAGGTTTGCAGTGTTTCCAGTTCTTTAACTTTAATTCACTTTCTTTTGTTTCATTAGTCGTCTGACTTTATTGTTTGATTAAATGGAAAATATGAATAGTGGAATCAACCGAGTTTATTTCATGATGCATATTTCATGTTTCAAGGACATTTATTATACTCTTATATTCAGTCAGGCTCCTATTCTGATTTCAAATCTGCTTGTTTGTGTTTTGATTTAAGGTTTAATTAGGAAAGTTTAACAAGTTATCTACTTTTATACCTATAAGTAGATTGTAATAAAGAGACATAACTAAGGCTTATAGTGGTTAAACGATGCGGATGTGGGCACCGTTGACATGGAAAAGGGACGTTTGAAATCCCACTCCTTCCCCGATGCCAGGGATATAGAGGAGCACATGTCTCTCTGCGTTTTTGGCCATGGATATCTAGGCGACACACCCCGCTCGCCCGCCTCTGCCAGGAAGCGACACATGGCCGGGGATGCATCATTTTCCGAGCGCTTGGCCGAAGCCGCGTCCTCTCTCCAGCCTGCCTCCACAGCAGCCGGTAAAGAGGACATCCATCAGACAAAGTGTAATTTGCCATGCAGTCACGCTTCTTTGCTAATACAATTTGTTAAGCAGTTGTTAAATGCGAGTGTGTTTTGTGCTCCGCTATGCCCTGCCATTTGGCCTGTAGACGCTTCGTTTTCTGCTTTTATTGCATTTCTATCATAACTGTCGAGTTTACAGCTTATATTTGGGGATTTGTTGGATATTAACTTTATTTTATTTGTTTTTTTCAATTATTATAAGAAAAAGGAACTTTTTTTAATCATTTGGGGGATGGATACACGAGCAAGTAGCTTGATGCTGAGTGATTTGGCGTTATTTGGCGAAATAACTGCTTTTCTTTGGCTCAGAGTGACATTGAGGTGACCCAGAAAATTCCATGTCATTAAAAGCTGGGCCTCCCCCCCGCCTCCCCCCCTTAACAACACGCTGCTTTTAATTTGCCGCCGGACGCCTGCGTGTCATCTTTTTCCTCCCTTCTACTGTAATAAAACTCAACAGCTGACTGGTCCTCCTATTAATTCAGAGAATTTCCTGTTTTATTCCCTCCCCCTTCCCAGCTTTATATCGAATAGGGTTTTTACATATATGGAGTGAATTCTGTTCCTTTATTTTCCAACCGATTTTTGAAAAAAGAACACTGAAAAAAATGCAATAAGAAATAAAAATAAAAATAAAAAAAGCATTAATGAAAAACAAGTTTAGAGAGCAACTTTAATGTTTTGCTTTCTCGCTTGTTTAATGTTCTTTTTAGATATTTTTTCAAATTTCATTTTTTTTTTTTTTTTTTTTTTACCGGTACATATTCCATTATTTCAATTTCTCTTTTTCACATTGAGCCGATGGATTGCTTTTTACAGCTTGAGGAGCAAAGATGCATTTCTATTGACTGCAACATTATTTAAATTCGTGAAGAACGACTGCAGAGAATGTGATCTGCAAAATACAATAAAATGAATTCTTTAAATTCAACCAGAAAAAAAGAAAAATATTAAATCTCTAAAACAATGGGTAAAAATAGTTAGGAAAGAAAAATTGTAAAAAAAAAAATTGACAAGTACATTTTAAAAATATTAATTAAAACAACTTAAATTTTAAGAAAAAGGCAAATTTACACCCGAACAATTTTGTTCTTTAATTTCCTTTCCAAAGATGTGTTCTTGGCTTGCAACAATAATGGAACAAATTTCACTCCATACCCAGATAGCTTCACACAATGTAGTTTAATTCTTGTTACACAACACTAGATGTCACTCCCATGTCCTCATTTAGTGTGATGCCACTGCGTTTGTTGTGTTAATCAAAAACCAGTTTAGAGAGCAACTTTAAAGTTTTGCTTTCTCATTTGTTCAATGTTCTTTTTAGATATTTTTTCAATTTTCATTTTTTAAATGTTTTTCAAATTTCATTTTTTTAAATTTTTTATTTGGTTTTACATATTTCATTATTTTTCAATTTGTCTTTTTCACACTGAGCACATAGATTGCTTTTTACAGATTGAGGAGCAAAGATGCATTTCTATTGACTGTTAGCAACATTATTTCCATTCCTGAAATAAGACTCCAGAAAAATATGATCTGCAAAATACAATAAAATGAATTATTCAAATTCAACCAGAATAAAAGAAAAATATGAAATCTCTGAAATAATTGGTAAAAATAGAATATAAAAAAAAAGATTGACGAGTACATTTTAAAGATCTTAAATAAAACAAATTAAATTAAAAGAAAAAAGCTAATTTACACTCATGTTTTTTCCTAAATTTCTTTTCCCAAGATGTGTTCTTGGCTTGAACGATAATGGAACAAATTTCACTCCATATCCAGATAGCTTCACACAATGTAGTTTAATTCTTGTTACACAACACTAGATGTCACTCCCATGTCCTCATGTAGTGTGATGCCACTGCGTTTGCCCTAAAAAAAATAAATTAAATGTTTAAATGTTTTTCAAATTTCATTTTTTTGTTTTTGTTTTACATATTTCATTATTTCGATTTGTCTTTTTCACATTGAGCCAATGGATTGCTTTTTACAGATTGAGGAGCAAAGATGCATTTCTATTGACTGTTAGCAAAAATATTTTCATTCCTGAAATATGAATGCAGAGAATATGATCTGCAAAATACAATAAAATGAATTCTTTGAATTCAACCAGAAAAAAAAAGAAAAGTATGAATCTCTAAAATAATTGGTAAAAAAAATTAGAATTAAAAACAAAAATTGACAAGTACATTTTAAAGATCTTAAATAAAACAAATGAAATTATAAGAAAAAAGCAAATTTACACTCAAACACTGCTCTTAAATTTCTTTTTCCAAGATGTGTTCTTGGCTTGCAACAATAATGGAGCAAATTTCACTCCATACCCAGATAGCTTCACACAATATAGTTTAATTCTTGTTACACAACACTAGATGTCACTCCCACGTCCTCATTTTGTGTGATGCCACTGCGTTTGCCCTAAAAAAAAAAAAAATTAAATGTTTAAATGTTTTTAAAATTTCATTTTTTTTATTTTTATTTTTTTAGTTTTACATATTTCATTATTTTTCGATTTGTCTTTTTCACATTGAGCCGATGGATTGCTTTTTACAGATTGAGGAGCAAAGATGCATTTCTATTGACTGTTAGCAACATTATTTTCATTCCTGAAATATGAATGCAGAGAATATGATCTGCAAAATACAATAAAATAAAATCTTCAAATTCAACCAGAAAAAAAAAAAAATAAAATCGCTAAAATAATTGGTAAAAATAGTTAGAATAAAAAAAAATGACAAGTACATTTTAAAGATCTTAAATAAAACAAATGAAATTATAAGAAAAAAGCGTTTGCCCTAAAAAAAAATAATAATAATTAAATGTTTAAATTTTTTTTAAATTTTATTTTTTTTTTTTTTTTTTTTTTTTTTTTTAGTTTTACATATTTCATTATTTCGATTTGTCTTTTTCACACTGAGCACATAGATTGCTTTTTACAGATTGAGGAGCAAAGATTCATTTCTATTGACTGTTAGCAACATTATTTTCATTCCTGAAATACAAAATATGAAATCTCTAAAAAAATTGGTAAAAATAGTTAGTAAAAAAAAATAGTAAAAAAAATATTGACAAGTACATTTTAAAAATATTAATTAAAACAACTTAAATTTTAAGAAAAAAGCAAATTTACACTCAAACAATTTTGTTCTTTAATTTCCTTTCCCAAGATGTTTTTATTGGCTTGAACAATAATGGAACAAATTTCACTCCATACCCAGATAGCCCATTCACACAATGTAGTTTAATTCTTGTTACACAACACTAGATGTCACTCCCACGTCCTCATGTAGTGTGATGCCACTGCGTTTGCCCTAAAAAAAAAAAAAAAAAAAAAAGTATTAATCAAAAACCAGTTTAGACAACAACTTTAAAGTTTTGCTTTCTCATTTGTTCAATGTTCTTTTTAGATATTTTTTCAATTTTCATTTTTTTTTTTTTTTTGTTTTGTTTTACATATTTTATTATTTTTCGATTTGTCTTTTTTACATTGAGCTGACAGATTGTTTTTTACAGATTGAGGAGCAAAGATGCATTTCTATTGACTGTTAGCAACATTATTTTCATTCCTGAAATAGGAATGCAGAGAATATGATCTGCAAAATACAATAAAATTAATTCTTCAAATTCAACCAGAAAAGAAAGAAAAACATGAAATCTCTAAAATAATTGGTACAAATAGTTAGAATTAAAAACAAAAGATTGACAAGTACATTTTAAAAAATATTAAATAAAACAAATGAAATTATAAGAAAAAAACAAATTTACACTCAAACACTGTTCTTAAATTTCTTTTCCCAAGATGTGTTCTTGGCTTGAAACAATAATGGAACAAATTTCACTCCATACCCAGATAGCTTCACACAATGTAGTTTAATTCTTGTTACACAACACTAGATGTCACTCCCATGTCCTCATTTAGTGTGATGCCACTGCGTTTGCCCTAAAAAAAAAAATGTGGACATCCCCGTCCGCCTTTTTTTTCCTTCCAGAGCTTCTCCACACATGCTTTCACATCACGTTACATCACACATCCCCGCATTTAACCACGGATCAGAAGCTGGTGGCGTCCCAGTCAGAGACGCTGTCGCAGATAAGCAGATTTAAAGTGTGTGTTATTTGAGCAGAAAACCGAGGAGGGGTTACTGCCGTGGTGTGATCCCGGGTCTCTGGGGGAGGCTCCCGCATGTCAGAATATGCTGTTGCAGGATCTTCCTGATGAAGTCATTAAGAAGTCATTAAGAAACCATTAAGAATCATTAAGTCGGCGAGGTGGCACTCGAATGCGCACACAGTGAAGCACCAGGCATCAGGAAAACTTGTTAATCACGCAGTTTATTTGTTTCCCCAGTGTGAGACTGTAAATACTATGACAGTGTGTTGAAGTGTGCATCCTAATGAAAGTCTGTATTAGCTCCTCTGCCAGTGTGAGCGGCCGTCTCCAGAGGGGCAACTCTCATCATCACACGATGGCTGCCTCCTTGCCAGCTAACTCTCTAAAGCAATAAACAAGAGCACATGATTCTGATTCTGTTCACTCATTTTCCCCTTAATCGCCCAGGTGGCTGATTTATAAAATGGCAGCGATATCAAGGAGCGCGTCGCTGTTAGCTTTCTGTCCTTCCTGCTTCCATTTTTTCCATCACCGGGTTGGAAACTAATGTATGTGCTTTGGCTGCTCTGTTGAAAAGGGGCCTGCCTTCGCCGTGCATATAGGCACACAGGCATGGCCCCGCTGTTTTTCTAGCTGATTGTCTGCAACCACTGGAACCCCAGTGTGGCGACAGGATGGAGGAGGGTGCTGCGTGAAAATCTACTGAAGTGCTCTCATCTTAGTCATTAGGCCGCGGCGAGATGTCGCCTTCCCCTATAATTATCTCCATACAGTAAATCTCTCATTAGGAGGTCGTTCTAAAGCAAACCCAGAGAGATGTGAGGCTCTGTTGGAGGAGGAAGGATGATGGCTCAGGTGTTGCTGAATGCTGCTGCCTCCATAGGTAAGAAACGCTTTCAGAGGTCTCTTCACCTCATGCTTTTCATTAGGATCTCCCCCTGATACACCTACAAAACACAGATAAAGGGAAGGATGCCTGCTTTTCCAGTTGAAAATGTAAAGCGGTTGTCTTCAATTCAATTAGACCCTTCAGAACCAACTCTGAACAGCTTGTAAAAGAAAAACCCGCTCAGCAAGGAGTGATCAGTGGGTCATTATTTATACCCAAAATTAGTATGTTTGCATTGATTTAATGACTTTAGTGTTAATCAGTCAAAAAATGAATAAAAATAATTTTTGTTGCGACTGAGCCGCCAAAGTCTTGGCAGACTTTTAATCCCTCCCTCCTGCCATCTTCCAGCAGTGACGTGCCACGGTGTGTGTGCTTTCCAGCCATTCCCCTCCCCCGCTGCGCTAAATCAATGGGAACTACTAGACACATTCAAATCAAATGCAAATCAGTTTAAGATTTTAAAATACAGATTTCTTCTTTATTTTTGTCGGTCAGACAGATCAACAGGCGGCAAACCTCAAGCAAACGGATGAAATCAGACATCTAAGTAAGGAGTGGACGGGTCTCAGCTGAGATGCTCAGGAATCAGATCACCTGTAGCATCAAACACTTCTATAATTAATTATTTCTGTTGCTTTAATTAGCAAGATATAGAAGATATAGAATGATCTGCAGGCGGTGGCGGCAGGAATCGAACCTACAACCTGGCCCTTGTGACAACTAAAATTTTTGCCACAGCAGTGAAGAGAAAAACACAGAAAGACAAAGCAGAGGAGCCCGATAAGTGAAAGATCTGCCTCCCGCTGTACTTTAAAAAGTTTAAAGTACGTACGTTCACTGTGATTTAATGATTTTAGGCTTAATAAATAAAACAATTAAATAATTTTTGCCCAAATATAGTAACCCCTCCCTCCTGCCATCTTCCAGCGGTGATCGCCACTGCAGCGTGTAAGCCTCCAGCGCCGTTCTCCCTGCTTTACAAGCTAAAATCAATGGGAACTACTAGACACATCTCTGCAATCAACAACAATTATTGAAGATTTCCAGAGGACTCACCACCATTGAAATTCACTAGAGCTATAGTGAAACTGGCAATGCCCCGATGCATGGCAGCTGGATGCTAAGAATACATCGGGTAAAAGTGAAAAAAGTTATTCCACCTTGGACAGTCCTGATAATCACGGACGGGTTGGTTATATGGATTGCCAGCTTTCAGAAGGATTTGCCATCTGAACTTCTGGCCAGAAGAAAAAACCCGTAAATATGGGTAGCCAACATTTGGAAGAAGAATGTTTTCAAGATGACTTGGATAATAGCGGCTGTTGTGAAAAACAATTGTGATACAGCACTGGGACTTGATCAACCGAGCAACGCTGCACCGTGGCGTCACTATTAACCAGTAGGTGGCAGTAGTGTTCTTTTTGACAAACATGGATTACTTACTCCAGTAAAGCACATTCAAATGAAGATTACTCTTAATTACAAAGATTAATTGAACAGTATGTTATAATTTTATATTTAGAGTACTTTCAGAAGTTTGAATTCTATATATGACCGGACTTGTCCTTTAAGAACGTATTTAGTTTAAAAAAGAAATGGAACTCAAATTACGCATTTTTATATTACAGTGTCTTACAAAAATCCCACCCACACAACAAAATACTTTCAATCCATCCATTATCCATACAAAAAACCTAATTTTCGAATCATTTACGTTATGGGACATTTTATTATTTAAAACATTTATTTTGATTTACACAATATTCACCAAGCTTAAAATGAATGTCCTATAAAAAAAAAAATATTTATATATATATTTTAACTTGGCTTATTGTATTGTACATTTACTTCTGGGATCACATCACGATCACCATCATTGTGAAAACTGCCTTGCGACCTTCTGGGGGTCCTCACTCCCACTTTGGGAACCGTTACCATACTGTAAGTAAAAGAAGCTTTTCCAGAGTAAGGAATGAATTTAACAGTAAACCTCCAAAACTAGCCTGCTGCACTGATCCGCAATGGATGCAGCCTCTTGCAAAGCTTTTCACTGCCCTCATCTTTAATTTTAACTGATTTTTTCTTCTTTTGAGGCGTATTTCTGATTTCTGGACTAGTTTTCTGAACTGATCTGGATGCTGTTTACATGACAGCATTCTGTATGATGGACAACTGTGGAATATTAGCAGCAGATGTTTGGGAGAAGAACAAGGAACCGGTGACGCAACATTTGAACCTTTTCAAACGGAGGAGAATGCTAAACGAAGGTCCTGGAGGTCTGAGGAGAACAAAGAGGGGATATCTAGAACAAGCTACTGTGTTTCACTAAAACATGACATGTGTCACAGATGTGGGATGTCAGACTTAATCTGGGATGAACATTAAAGCTAGAGTGACCTTTCTGAAGGACTGAAGGCTGCCCACAACCCGACACATCCTTAACAGGTGGCTATACAAATGTGTGTGTTCAATTTTGACAATGCTTCCAGTGACTTTAAAAAGAATTAAAAATGTTTATATAATTTTGTGCATGAGGTTTTTCTTTTTTTTATGAAATCACCTTAAAAGTAAAATTTTATGTAACCTTTAAAGGCATACTATGCAAAATTTTTCAGTTAATGTGTTCCATAACGTTTTGGATGATTAAAATAGAGTCATTTCAGGTTGAACATCAAGGTTTTCTCGGCCGCCCTGGTGGTCTGTAGGGAAAATACCTACATTTGCAGTGCAGGAGCCACGCCCGCACTAACAATTGCTCAGAAGCCCCTTCCCCCAACGAGAGTCGGTCTTGCTTTTACGGCTAGAACTTGGCTAACTACAATCTTTGTTATTTAGACACATGCATAACAAATAATGTATGAAAACATGCTAAATTTTCAAACTCGAAAACTGAAACAAAATAGTCACTTCACCAAGTAGTAGACATGGTGGATTCCTATGAAGCGCGGGCTTGGGTTCAAGCTTAAGCTCAAAACAACCGCTTCTGGCTTGACGGAGAAACCAGGAGAACAGCTGAGCATATTTCACGACAGTGCACTTTTACTTCTCTTCGCCTCTGGGAGCCTCACTGGAAAATCAACACCCGTTATCATAGTATACCTTTTTAATAAAAATTTAACTGCATTCCACGATATACAGGGATACTGAGGCTGTATAGTTTTCACCCTAGTGTGTACATTTTCAGTCTTTTGCGTTGCGCCAAACTCAAAACAAGTTAAAACGGCTTTTTGTAAAGACTTTTTGACTCCTGATTCCTGATTTCAGCGCGTTTTCTGGTATATATGATCTTATTTTACTAGAAATTTGTCTTACCTGCTGAATGTGAGGGAAAACGCACAAATATCAATTTTCTTTTTACAGAAGATTCATTTAGTTTGCAGTGTTGCTAAGGAGTCGTTTACATGGAGTCGTGGACAGGTCTCTATACAATTCTACAAAAAAATGGAGATCTGGTTGCTTCCAATGTAAAATAAAGTAACAGTTTTATGACGATTGATTCATAGTTTGAGTTTTATAGGTTAAGTTTTTCCAGTTGTTGACCTTTTTATCATTTTTTGAAAAACATGAAAGGGAAAAGAGGAAACTAAATAAACTAAAAATATAGAAATAGTGAATCTAAATATATCTCAGCAGCACCTGTAGACTGGATTCAACCTCTCTGCTCTCCTCTACACTGTATTCAGCGGCTAAAAAAGGATTGTGTGTGTGTCCGCTTTGATTCATCAGAATGAGTTTCTTAGCTAAATGAATTTACCTCTAACTTAACCAGAAATCATTTCAATTAGAACAGCTGTTGTTAACGAGACGGATGTCTATATCAGAATAGATCCTGAAATCAGATACATATATACCTGCTTCTTTTCCTGCAGAAGGCCTTAAAGCTCTGCCTACCACCGACAGCTATTATCAGAATATGTCTAAAGGTTACAGTATTGACTGGAAATCGGCGGACGGAGAGAAATCTAATGCATCTCCTTGGGTCAATGAAAACATAAACACCTCATCCGCTGAGGAGGAACTTTAGAAGTAATATCTTTCAGTTGACAGGAGGCAGCGGGAGTTGAAGGAAATGTGACCTTAATGCTCTTTCTGCAAAGAGTGCAATTAATTGCTCTTTATCGAGGCGTGTTTAGTTAAAAATGCCCACTAAAGCACTTTGCAGGCCTTGGGGATGCTTTGGCTTAAATCAGGCATCAACAGTGAGAAACTGAACCAAGACACCAGGCTGATGGCTGTTCCCGCAGTAACTGCTCCAAGCCGCCCACTCGCCGCCGCACGGGGTCTGTCCTCTAGCTCGGCCCGGATGGACTAGCGGTCCCCTGATGGTTGCATCCTTCTCCTGAGGTCCGCCGTACACCGAAGGGTGCAGGAGAGAGATGCACTAGCAGACGCTGGCCACAGTTGCTCCGCCTGGCACGGGCATCGTTTTGGCTCCGCTCAGACCCGAGTCTTCCAACAGCTCTGTCTTTTCCGGCCGGCCTGGGCGCCCGCGTGAGCCTGGCATGACAAGCGTGAGCTTGGCATCCCGGACAAACAACAGCGGGCAGAGGGAGGCAACCTCACTGTCTCTCTGTCTCCTGATGATCAGCTCCAAGGACGATTTCCCTTCTCTCAAAACTGGTTGCTGTTTGTTCACGCAGCAGCAGCAGCTTTTGGACCATCCAAAGGAAAAGAACAAAACAAAAAAGGAACCGAGGGATCAGGTTGGATTTGCTTGATTCATATTGTAAAGAATTACATCCAGACTAATTAAACTGTATTTGTGTTTGGATGCAGATGGATTACCAATCAGAAAATGGAAGCTTTGTCTTTTAGAAACACTGATAGGCAAACATTGAATGAGGCTTTTTAAAACCACCTGTATGGATCCCCAGGTTCTATAGACCATTTTACTATTATTATGTATAACATTACTTCTTATTTGTTGGAAGGAAATGGTTAAAAACATTTTAACTGATGCTAATAAATCAGATTTTGTTGCCTGTCTTAGTAAAACATGTTATTCAAGCTGCTGCAGCTCATCTGCCTCAGTTCAGTTTTATTCTGCAGGGTGGATTTAGGAAATTTGGGGCCCTAGGCAAAAACAGGCATTGGGCCCTCAGAGGAAGACGCCACATAAAACATTCTACAGATAGAGAAATGTTAATAGAATAGACATCCATTATCTGTTCTAGGTTTTGTCCCTCTCTTCTTGTCCCTTTTCTTCTTGTTTTCCTCTCTATGTTTTGTACTCAGCTGACTTTTCATGCTGTCTCTAAAGGAATGAAAGATCTTTTCCAAGCACCAAGCCTACCTCTTAGCTGATTGCTCCTTCCTGTGTTTCCAAAAAGGCCAAAGTAAATAACCCAGTCCTTCTTTTCACTGTAGACAAGCCATGATCTGCTTATCTGTTCTCCATTTTTCATTTGATTGAATATGAATAGCTGCGTGAATCATGACAGCAGACATTTTAGAGGAAAGCAGGAGGCGGGGTAAAAAACATAATTAATGTGCAAAGCAGAGTAAGCTGAATTTAGTTGTTGTCTCCAAAGTCTCCAGTAGTAGAAAAAAGTCTTCTGCATTTGGCGCCAGGTTTCTTTTGCAAAACCAAAAGTGCTAGAGGGGTCTGAAAAGTGTATGCTGGGCAATATAGCTATCAAAAGCGCTAATTGTCATCCTCTGGGTCTTCTGGGGTTTATTCTGATAGTATTCAGTTAGATATATTCCAAAGTCCTGACGCCTTCTTTACCTCCTTTACCTCTATTGGGCTCAGGATCTGTTGGTGACTCATTTCTCCTAAAGTAAGAAGGATGGATATTAGAGTGACCTTAAATACACCTCTGCTTCTTTAATAGAGCAGCTCTCTCATTAGAGCAGAAAGAACACTAAACTCTGCTCCACTCTTTCACTACGAACCAGAATATCAACATATATTTTGTTTTTTTTCCTCTTCTTTGGGCACTAGAATTGAACCTTTTGGCAACTTAATTTACAATAAACTTCTCAAAAGTTTCAGTCCTTGATGAGAATAAAAATGCAGCTTTTTTTCCCCCGTTGCTTCTTGTAGCCTGGAGGTACTTAAACTCTTGACATTGATTGAAATGTCAAGAGTTTGTATTTATTCATAACTTGGTTGAAAACTCTCTGGTTTGAATTTTATCCCGCTCACTTTCTGCAGCATTTCCATATCAAGCTCACACTGTGGCTAATGAGCTGCAAGCTACTTACTTCCCTTCTCCCAGCTGACCAGCAGCAGACCCAGATCCTAACGATGTCCTTCAGCAGTCACGTGACCCCAGGTGGCTCTCATTTCCATCCGCGGGCGCGCTTGGCGCTGGCTCCGACCGCCCCAGCTGATGAAAATAAAGGAAACTGTATTTTAAAGCAGCGCCCTTCCAGCAACCCGCATTATTCATGCTGTTTATGATGTAAATATTTCAGTGAGGTGAGATGACCCTACAGCATGGCAAAGGCCATTAATAATCATAAAAATATGAACCGCCCTCCCCATGATTAATCGCGTGTGTTTTGCATAATGCTTTGTTTGGGGAGAGCTTTAAGTAATTTACCATCAGCAAACCAAACTGTCAAAGTAACCAAGGCTACTTCAAAGTGATTTTTCTCCATGTGTGTCTCGTTACCGCTGAGGTAACTCCTGGACGGCTGAAAGACAAAGATGAGCTTATATATCATATCAGGAATCTGTCGGATAACAAAATATGTATGGAAATAAAACAAAGATAAAAATAGGCGACTGTATTTGCCCCTTTTTAAAGACTAGAATTCAAATCAGGTATTCTTCAGGATTTTTCCAGGCATCTTCATTTGCTGACCAGTTTCCATCTTCCAACTCAAGAAAAGTGTTTCATGGATTAGGGTTATCAAAATATCTATACCTGTCTACAGGTAAAATACTAATTACCATTAATTTACCTAAAGGGAAGTTGTTGTTTTTTATTGTAGATGTCTGAATGATTTGCTTATTGATAAAAATGATACATCAAACAACCTTAAAATATTGCCAGACTATATATGGCTTCTTTATTTTACATTTATTTACAAACTTTTTAGCTTCTTTCTGTTGAGAGACTATAATCTAGTTCAATAAAAAAAAAAAAATAAAAAAAAATTCACAACGGCTGAAATGAAAAGTTTTACTTCCTCAGCCCTAAGACATCATAGAAAAACAGAAAAAGATTTTGAACGAGCTGACAAAGCTTTATGGAATAACTCTTGAGGTAAAATAGATTAATTTCCAATTCAATTTCAATTCATTTTATTTCTATAGCACCAATTTCCAACATGTCATCTCAAGGCACTTTACAGTTCAACCATTGACTCTTCAGCAATCCCTCACACTAAGCATGCTGCTTGTAGCGACGGTGGAAGAAAAAAACTCCTTGAACGGGAAGAAATCTCCAGCAGAACCAGGCTC
>JAGKQL010000031.1:35118466-35154067 GCA_018398635.1 Cyprinodon brontotheroides | reverse complement strand
AAAAAAGTCCGAATTCTGAGAAAAAAGTCCGAATTCTGAGAAAAAGTCAATTCTGAGAAAAAGGTCAGAACTCAGAATTCTGGCATTAAAGTCAGAATTCTGAGAAAAAAGAATCCTGGAATTTTGAGAAAAAAGTCGGAATTCTGAGAAAAAATAGAATTCTGAGATTAAAGTTAGAATTCTGAGTTTTTTCCATTGTCAGAATACAGTCAGAATTCTAAAAATCAGTTAACTCTTTTTTCCCCCACTGGCCCTAATCCTCTTCGGTTCTGTAAAAGATGTAAAAAAATAAAAATAAAAAATACATCAGGAACTTTAAAATATTCCCATTTCCTTCAGATAAATTGGGTTTGATTACATCTGATGGACTGTTATATGAAAATGTCCCCACAGCAGACTGTTCCACCTCTGAACCTGCCGTTAATTTAATCTCCTGCCATAAAATGTAACTTCCCTTTGGGATTAATAAAGCATTTCTGACTTTGAAACCAAAATCTTGTCTTTTACAGCTATATTCAGCCCGGTTAGAGAAAGACTAGTGACACTCTCTATAACCTGTTTACTGTCAATAAACCCTAATGCTACATTCAGACCGCAAGCAGCTGAAGCAGCAAAAATACGTGTGCTGCTTACTTTTTTAGGCTTGTGCAAGTTTAGTTCTGATGCGCAGCTGCAGGACCGACAGACTGCTGAACTCCTTCGTTCCTCAAACCATCAAGCTGTACAACTCCTCGCTTGGGGGAAGGAGGAGGTGATGGGAGGAGGGACGAGGGTCAGCAACCCCCTCCTTGGGCATCTAATGCTCAACATTACCTATTTTCACTCGTGCAATATTCTACTCCCTAACTGTGCAATAACTAGGGGTGGAACGGTTCACAAAATCCATGGTTCGGTTTGATTCACGTGGTCATGGTTCTCGGTTTGGTTCGGTATTGTTGATTAGCCTGACATGTTGGTCGTGTTGCTGCATAACAAAACGGTTGCACAATGCTTGGCCACCTATTTTTATCTGTCACAACTTTCTTCCGCCAGTCATCGTAGGCTCTCTAAATGCAAGTGGTCCCATACAGCAGACCTGACTAAAGTGCTGCTGGCCGCCTTCCAACTCCTGTTTTTTTCCCACTCAGCCATACCCACACAATTCTCCACAACAACTGATTTTTCCCTGCTACACCCGGCTACGACTGTCTCGCTTCTTCTTCTTGTTTACTACTGGTGGTTGGCTTTGGTCGCAGTACCGCCACCTTCTCTGCTCTTGGAGTGTAAACGCCGCTTGGCGAGAAAGCGAGCAGCGCGATGAACCGAACGCACACACGCCAACCGAACGGTTCAGACGCTAAACCGCCTCCATCCCTAGCAATAACACATGCCAACTACTGTGTAGCCTGTTTAATTTTCACTTATTGATATGCTCAGTACGTCTCTGCAGTACAAGTGCAATAACCCGAGTCAACAACGTAGTTTACTATGTAGTCTTTCCTTAGATCTCTACTGTGCGGATATTTTTATATCTAAGGCAGAGGTCTTCAACAGGGGGTCCGCGACCCCTAGGGAGTCCGCAGAGGCACTGCATGGGGGTCGCAAAGTTTTGGTTAATTAGACTTATATTCCCCCCTGCAATATTTTTCCACTAATTGAAATCTTTTAAATTCATTAACATGAATTCAACACACTGTAGTAAACAAATAAATAGAAGGCAGAAGATGTCTTTCAGTCATCAATGCAGATCTGCGTTTCTGAGTAAAAATAAGTCAAATATCTGACAAAAGAGTGGAAATTAGAAGATTATATAAAAAATGTTTTGTTATTGTTGTTCCAATAAGTTTAATAGTAAGAACAGAAACATAGACTCTAGATTTTTTTAGTTCTTCAAAAAGTCAGAGAAAGAATATCAAGATTTGACGCATAAAATATCTAAAAACATGACTTTTTTGATAGTCTTCACCATAAAATGACAAATGAACCAGAAAAGAGGTCGCAACAGGTATAGGGGCTGTAATCCAAACCTTTTTTTTTTTACTTTCCCTGCAATTATTTCCACTAATTGAAATATCTTAAATCCACATTAACATGAATCCAACAGACTGTAGTAAACAAATAAATGGAGGCAGAAGATGTCTTTCAGTCATCAATGCTCACATTCAGCGACACACAGGAGCTCTTTCAAGGTGGGCACCGTTTCATTCACAACACCTGTCCCATCAACCAGGAATCAGAAATACTTTAATAATCCCAGGGCAAAATTAGTTCCATTACATTACTCCATCTGTAATAGAGTGACTATAGAACCAGTTTGATATAACACAATTTCATACAATATATAAAATTAGGGGGTCCCCGCTCCATCTCAGCATCAGTTTGGGGGTCCTTAGCCTGGAAAACGTTGAAGACCCCTGATCTAAGGGAAACATACTCCAGGACATTACTATTTTTTTTTTTCTTTTAATGGTTTTTTTGGTACTATATTCACTCTTTTTATATTCTCTATGGTATTTTGTATCTTTAATGACATCTTGCTTTAACTCTTTGTACTCTATATAAGCTACTGGAACCAGAATTTCCCTGAAGGAGTGATCCCAAGGGATAAATAAAGTTGACTCTAAGTCTCTAAATATCTATAAGAAGAAGAATCTCAAATATTATGAATATGGCACAGAAAGTACATAAGAAAATATGGATGATTAACAACTTGAAGGCATGTTGTCGATGTCTGCTTATAGCATGAAGTAGTTTTATAAAATACATGTCTTACATTATTATAGGAGTTACAAGTGCAGCAGAAACTGTGGAGAAAAAAGGAAAAACTTTAGCCAATTAAAGCTTCTGTGTTGCAAAGGTCTCTGCTTTCTGTTTAGAAACACTGAAATGTAATCTCTCAGGATTCCGAACCGCTGCTCCAGCAGAACAAAGTCCTTTTAACTTCAACTTTATTTCACTGAGGAAGATCATTGTCCTTTTTTATTCAATCTTTGTATTCTAGGAAACTATTTTATTTTATTTCTTTTAACGCCGTGCAGTCTAAACATAATTGCAAACATAATCAAAAGGCCGATCGATGGCGTAGCTCATCACTATTTGCAGAATCACATTTCATAGCGATGTATTGATAGACTGGGCCTCGGGTTGACTGAGTCTCTGGCATCTTGGATTAGACAGAGGCAGACAAAACTGGCCAAACAAAGGGCTCCTCTTGTGGAACATTGGAAGTGCTAGAAGTCAATAGTCTTATTTGATGTGGATTCCTTTGAGGCTGAACTAACTTGCTGCCTCAGTGAAGGCTGGCTGAGGAAATAAACCGCCGCTCGTCTCTACACTCTCTCCAGGCAAAGACAATACATATTGAAGCCTCGTGGAACAGGTGCCCGACTATCTGGGTCTGAGCAGCCAGACGTGATGTTTGATTGGAGACGAGCCCGATCGGATCATCCTCTTCCAATAGAGCCACGACCAGCTGACATTTTCACAGTGTTTAATAAAAGCCACTTTTGATTAGTGGGGCCTTGCTGCAATCTTTTTATTTATCCTCGGCGGCAGGAAAGCATTAATTCAGAGTAATTAATGAACAAGTGGTGGAGGGCCTGGGAACAGCTGCATCCTCTGGGAGGCTGGAGGAAGGGACTCTTTCCTTTGCCCTGATTAGATGCACTCCATTTCCAAGCTCCGCATGACGCTCCCCGTCTAATGATAGTGGCTGCTGTAGTTCATACCTGAGCTTTATGTTTTATGTCGAGATGCTGGATCCACGTGGGAGCGACGCGGCGCTCTGCTCTCCAGGCTCATCAATCATACCAATGATGCTTTTTTTTTTTTTTCCAATCTTCAAAGTGCAGAGGAAACGTGTGAAACTATAAACAAACTCTCCACGTTCTTTCCTGCAAATTAAAAACCCGATAGCATCAAAACCCACATTATTTTTGCTGCAAACGCATCCGTTTAGTTGGAGTTATCATGTGTACATCGTCCCTTTTCCTTCTCCTTTCTTAGACCTTTTGTTGTGTCTAACCCTTCTTCTCCTCATATCCGCGGTCTCTGACTGTCACTTGCTTTTAGGCAGAAGGATGAGCTGATCTCTTTTATCCACACTTGATCTTCCTCCCTTTTATCGCCACATCTTTATATTTTTTTATTTTTTTTTTACCCGTGGCATCCCTCTTCCTTCCAGCTGGATGGCCGTAAAGCTTCGCTTTATATAAAAACCGTTTAGACTTGAAAGGCGAGACTGAGGTTGGCGTTTCAGGGCTGGGGGGGGTTCTACTGACTGCTGGGTCACACTTCCTCCTTTATACTGCCTGTGACTAAGCGGCTTGGCGTCCCAGTAGCTGCTAATTGTCTCCCTCATATCGATGCAGACCAAAGACTTGGACGAGGATTTCGACCCGCTTCCGAGCCACAAACATTACTTCCAACAAGGATGCATGAAAGTAATATAAAAAAAATAAAACAAATAAAGGAAAAAAAACATGAGTTAGGTACTTTGACCGTCTAGAAATGGTGATAATGTCTTGTTTGAGGTTGCAAATCAAAATTGATAATCAATTTACAATAATTTTACATGGAATAAAATCGAAATCTAGATAAGTCATTTTTTCTTAAAATAAGAGAATTTGTTCTTGAATTGAGGAGAATTAAAAGAAACATTTTGCCAATGGAACAAGACTATTTACACTTAAAATAAGAAAAACACAATTGCATTGACTTATTTCAAGTGCCTTTTATCTAAATGGGTAAAATACTCATTCCATTGGCAAATGATCTCATTTACCTACTCAAATTAAGGTTAAATACACTTAATTTACTTATTTCTAGCTCGTTTTTCCAGTACAGATCCCTTCTAATTGTTTCTTTTTTGGATTTTATGAAATTATATATTTTATTCTGGCTTTCTTTACACCGAAATGTTTGCCTAAAAGTAGGTCATGCCACCGTATTATTAGTTATACCCTTTAATCCCTTTAGAGGGGCTTCTTGCTTTGAGTAAGCGATGGGGGAGCTGCCTATAGGTTCAACCAGGGGCGCCTCAAGGCAGAAGCAAACTAAGGGCCTGCTTAGAAGAATAATTTTTTATTGCATATCGCTGTTGCAGTTGGAACCATGAGAATATTTACTGCGTCTAAACTGCAGAATATTTTTTATCCCTTTAAGGGAAAGATGGTAAATAGACTTTATACGGCACTGCTGGAGCTGCAGTAAGTTTATAGTAGGTCTGTTAATGATCAGCTCATCAAACTGTTGGTTGTAGCTTTAAAAAAGTAAAAAAAAATAATCCACTGGACTTTGTTTTCCAAGTTTGAAGACGTTTCGCTTCCCATCCGGGAAGTTTTTTCAATTCAGAATGTCTGGAGTAGCGTTCAGTTCCAGGCTTTAAAGCAGGGGTCACCAACCTTATTAAGGCTGAGGGCTACTTCATGGCTACTGAGTCATAGGAAGGGCTACCAATACTGACCTATGAGCTGGAGGGATCAGTGTTCACCTACAGTAAATCTCATCCATAAAAACTCATTTTTATTCTTATTTTATTCTTTTATTCATTTCTAATTTTCTTTTTAATATTGTCATTTTGAAACCACTGAAATATGATGAAATAATACATAAATGATTAAAAAGAAGAGCAACAGAATAAAACAAAAAAAATTAAACTTAACCCACTGAGTGGGTTCTTCATTTTTCAGAAGACGAAGAGGGCCCCCCATGTGGTCCTTGAGGGCCCCCCATTGGTCCTTGAGGGCCCCTTGGTGCCCGCGGGCACCGCGTTGGTGACCCCTGCTTTATAGAGTAGCCCAACAACGCCTTGTTATGGTTTAGAAAATATGCAGATTGAAATGAAAGAACAGGTCCACTCAATTTCAACTGAAGTGCAAAGCTAAAGTTCTCAGATCGGTTCAAACCCCACATTAACCTCTTTAAGCACTTGGTGCCTGACTAGCAAAGTGGACTGGAAGCATTTCAAGCTGCCTTCCAATGTCCTGGGACGTTGATGCAGGTTTCACTAGCACCATTTGGTCAAAAGTAGGAGGAGCCAGAAAAGTTAGCTCCCCAGTATGACTAACGGTCAATTCAGTTTATTTCTATAGCACCAATTCACATCATGTCATCTGAAGGCACTTCACAGTTCACCAGATCATCCAGTCAGATTGATTCAAAGTTTTTCTATCTTATAGTAATGCGTTCACACCGAGGCGGCGGCAGAAGCGGCGAGGATTTACATGCAAAAGTCAATGGTTGACGAGCGTCAAGGGCGCAAAACAAGAGGTCCTGCAGCTGCGTTTTGAGCAGCTGAAGTGGCCCGTTGGGGCGGCGTTTAAAGCATCTGATGCGCCACAAAATCGCTGCTGCTCCAGATGGAAAATTAAACTTTTGCTGCTTGACAACGGCACATTTGTTCACTTCAATCAGAGAAGCTGATCTGGGAGCTGGCAGGGGAGACAGGGGGCATCGCTGGTGATACGGCGCTGTGATCACTCCTCTGAAACAGTTTAATGTTCAGTTTATTTCCCTGCAGTTCGGATTATTTAGATGAAAAACACCCTACCAGCCGCCGAGGTGTGAACCGCGAGACCGACTTACCCGCCAGAGGCTGCTGTTGAAGGATTCACACTGTCGCCGCACACGCTGCGGTATGTGGCGGTCTGGCGGCCTCCGACAGAAATAATATTGGAAGGTGGGATGGTAATCTGGATGAACTGACTGCACTGATTAAGTGTTCAGGTGGATTTTCTCACTTAACAACATATTAAAACTACTTTATTCCCACTGATTAAAGCAAATATAGCTGCAAGGCAGAGAAAGGATAGAGAAGTAACCACAGCCTTGTAGCGTCAGACACACTTTTTCCACCCGCGCAGCCAGGAGTCAACCAAGACTGCTTCAGCTGGCCCACGGCGTCAGCGTCAGAACTAACTGGCATACAAGCAGCAAAAGTGAAGCAGCAGGCGTGAGATTTTGCTTTTAACTCCACTCCATCCGACTCATAGACTCTTCAGCAATCCCTCCACACTAAGCATGCTTGTAGCGACAGTGGAGAAAAACTCCCCTTTTAACAAGAAGAACCAGTTAAAAGGCTCTGAGTCCAACTCCCATGTCAGAGGATGAAGAGAGAGCACATCCAGTTAGTCACAGTCAGAGAAACAGGACTACACTGAAAAACAGGCCGATCTTTGAACATCTATAAACGAGCGAACGTGTGTTGATGGCAGCAGCACAGCTGATATTTCTCTCAGGATGGAGTCACAGCCAAACAGAGGAACAGACCAGATGAAGCTACTATGAGAAAAAGCAGAGAGAGCAGAATGTTAGAGATTGAACTAACAGATTCTGCAGGCAAAAGGCAACTATAAAAAGTGTCCCCGTCCAGTAATGGATGTCAAATTTAGGAATATAAGCAGATATATTAACAGAATAAATATAAAACAAAATGAAATCCAGAATTGATTTAATTTTTAATGACGCGCTAAAATATTTTCTGTCATTTTAACTTCTGAAATTCTTTCCACTTGTCGCTTCTAATCTTTTTTGTATAGATATTTCTATGCGAAGCTCCAGAAACAAAGCTTAGGATTTTATTTCTGAAGATGAAAACACAAACTCGGCGTTGGGGCGCAGTCATGCGGTCTCCCTCCTAGAATCTCGGTATTTCTCTGCTCTGTCGCATGTTTCGATCCTTGATGGATCCAGTTCGGTTCCCGCCAGAGACGCATGCAGTCAATCACTCACTCAGCTGTGTTTGGGTGACATTTCGCATGATTAGTGTTTGTAGACGCATCTGTAATCACACCCCACGCAACTTTTAGATAATACCTTTAATATCATAGCGGCGATTAGATTGTATGCATGATAAGGTTCTGATGGTGTGGCGGTGGAAATGGACGGCATATTTTATTCAACCTTCTGTTCTAATTTGTATGAATGTATGAATAATGAGGAGTGCAGAGCGGCTGTCTATTGAACCTTGTATTTATAGGCCCAATACATTAGAAAGTGCAATTCCTGAATGATAGAGAAACCTATTAAAGTAGTAATAAAATTGCAAATGTCTCCCTTCTGTTTTCTTGCTTTTCAGTATGGGCTGCATGAGCATGTTGCACTCACCGACTGTGTGCGAGCCTCTGGCGAGCACATACATAGCAATATGATACGGAGCACATTTCCCAATCCAATTCCTGCCCGCTGCGTTGGTGAAACACTCGGTGAGATCCATCTTTTTCAATTACGCCCAAAGAGGACAGGCATCCCTTTAAGCCTGGAGGGAGAGGGAGTTTTTAAAGGACAGGTCTCATCTCCACATCTCAGGTTGCATTAAAATATGCCGCCGCCACTGGATATTAAAGCAGAATGTGCCGGATTAATCGATGAGAGACGCGTAGAGGGACAGTCATCCGCGCGGCGCGCACTCGCTTGAAGGGACGACGGTTTAAAAACCCATCAGTTAGAAAGAAGAGATGCTTTGAGGAGAAATAGTTTTTTTACAGTTTGGGTGTAATTTTAGTCTGTGATTTATTGGCATTTATATGCCATAACTTCCAGCGGTACTATTGATTATAGCTGAAACCCCAGAGCCATAGAAACACTCATTCATTGTAGGCTTTTTAGAATGCGCTTCTGAAGAAAGCCCTTCCCTCAGCTTGTAAATGAAATGCTTTGGCACAGGGCAAAAATTTAAAGGGGAACAAAGGAAATGCTCAGTGTTGCAAGGAAATCAGAGAATTGCTGCCTTAAGTGTCAAAAAGCCAATTTAGAAGCTCCTAAATTACAGGAACACTTCTAGGCTAAGTACAGGTAATTGTAGGAATACTTAACAACTCGTGGCCTTTCTTTGTTTACAAATGCTGCTTAAGTCTGACGGCTGAAGTCGCAGTTTGGTTGCAAATAAACCAGACGGGTGAGAAAAAAAATGGAAGCACTATGGAAGTGAATCTGTGTCGCTGGGATTTGAATTAAAAATGCCACGGAAATTTAAATGATGTATGTTTGTACTTATTGTTTCAATGTTAAAATAAATTCAGAACAAATATATTTACCTAAAAAAACACAGTTGAAATTTCATTCATTTTCTCTTCAAGCTAAAAATTCACATTACTATTTCAAAGTGATTACATTTTCAATACTTATTTTTTGAGTGTTAAAAAAGTCTGCATATAAAAAAATTTCAACCTTTCAAAATTCAAACTCAATATTTTCAGCCTCCTGAGATTCAACTGGCTCTATTTCACCGTCTTAAATTCGCTGCAAAAATGGAAGGGTTACTTCAGGTCACAGAGCGTTAGCAATG
Organism: Cyprinodon brontotheroides; assembly: GCA_018398635.1. Lineage (NCBI taxonomy): Eukaryota > Metazoa > Chordata > Actinopteri > Cyprinodontiformes > Cyprinodontidae > Cyprinodon > Cyprinodon brontotheroides. The sequence continues at coordinate 35,144,802 of JAGKQL010000031.1, read as the reverse complement.
GGTTTGTGGCGTCCAACACTCAGCCAATCCGTTCGTTTTCTTAGTCTAGCACGTGGCGTGACGCGGCTGGCGCAAGCGCGAGCACCATGAGGAAGGAAAAACGCGCTTGCATGCCATGCGGCCCAGGCAAGCTAAGCGCTAACTCAACTACAGAAAATGAAAGTAATAAACTCCCGTTGAGTTAAGCGTTAGCTGGCGTGACCCGGCTCCGTCATGCTGGTTTTCCTTGTGTAAATATTTTAACATTGGATTATGTAACTTCATTTAATCATTGGAAGATCGGCAGCATCTCATGGCTGGTTTTCAATATTTTACTGATGCCAGTCTCATATCTATGGAGTGAGTTTTGTTCCATTATTGTTGCTAGCAAAGAGAATTATTTGTAAATGTAAATTAGGGGGGGAAAAGTTGGGGAAATATACAGTTCAGAAATGTAACTTTGAAAAAAACGTTTACATTAAAAAAAACTTTTTAAGGTATCTTTGTTCTTTTCTCTGACACTTTTACTTGTCCAATTTTTTTTTATAGTTGATTGTTTATTTTACTTCTTTTAATGTTAGTTCATAGTTTGGTTTTTGTTTTTTTAGATATTTAATTTTAAATTTTTATTTTTTTTCAATATTTTTTTTTTACAGATATATTTTTGTTACAAATTTCTCTTTTTCAAATGTTTAGTTTTTTATTTTTCTACATGGAGGTTGCAACAACATTGTATTAGTCAATGTGCATCGACAGTGAACGTTTCCATTGGGTTTAATTGAAGAAAACTTCCTCTTGGAAACAAAACTTAACAGAATTTAATTCATTAAACTTAATCTGAAAACCAGAAATTTGAAAATTAAAATTTCAAACAAAAAAACTGGGAGAAAAAGCACATTTTAGGGAGAAAAATCATCATAACCATAATGAAAATAAAATTAAAAAGCTAAAATAAGAAAAACTGTACATATTAAAACATTTTTTCAGTTTAATTTTTTTATTTCATTTTTAAAATTTTTTTCTTTCAAATTTTTATTTACAAAACATGTTCTTTGCTTGCAACAGTAATGAGCTTTTAACCACACCTCCACAAAGCCAATCAGCATCCAGAGTTCATCTTAAAAGGTCTCCAATCCACAACCCTGTAAGCTACCCAAAGCAGAGGCCGCTGGTTCTGCCAGATGTTCCTTCCCTATGGGGAGTTTTTCCTCTCCACTGTCACTTCATGCTTGCTCATCATGGACTGGTTTATGCAACCTGTGTTCTCCAGGCTCTACTTCCATCTTCCAGGTCCCTAAGTGAAGCACTTGTATCAATTCAGGCAGTCTACTTGATCTCCTCATACAGCTTAAGCAATCGTCACGCCAACCAGCAGTCTACAGACTGACCAACAATATCAAACAAAATTCAACGCTAACATTTCCTGCTGAGGTCATTGCGCCAAAGACTAAAGTAATAGTATCAATATAATACTTCTAATTGTCTCTTTCTTTCCCTGTGAGTTTTTCAGATTGGACTAACATCAACTAATCTGTAAAGATAAATATGTCAGTTTGTGGGAATGATGAAAGAAATATGCTTTATGCAGATGAAAGTCTCCCAGAGCACAACAGCAAAAGAATAAAACCTTTATGTGAGAAAATCGTGACACATCGATTCCAACAAACTGTTCTTGTCCAAAAAAAGACGTTGAGTTTTAAGTTTTTTTTTAATGGAATTTGTTAAGAAGCTACTTTTGCACAAGATCTGGTTCAAAAAGTGCATTTATTCCTATTTCAATAGCTGCGGCCTTAGAAGTCATCAGCCAAAGTTCTCCACAGCCAAATTCCTAGTGACAGATTGAACAGAGTTTCAAATTAGATAATCGCTTTGGGGTCTCATCTATCTTTTCTGGTGGGGGCTGCATTGTATTGTAGTTAAAAATACCAAGAAACTCCACAAATGATCTCCTACCGGACGCCCAGATGCCTCAGGTTGTAGCTTAAGGTGCAGAGACTATTGGATCGCAACTCCTAACCCTATCATGAGTAGATCCAATTGAGGAAAAAAAGCCATTTTGGCCTGGATCATTCTTTACTTTTAGCCTAAAGCTCATGTCAGGCCATGCGATGGAGTGGTGTAGCCTGGTATTAAGAGTAGGCATGATGGCCAGGGCTATAAAGGTAAGAGCCGGCTAATGGGGGGGGGTCAGACTCTTTAGTGGGCACAGCGGAAATGGAGATCCAGAGAAGAGAAATGGAGGAAAGCTCGGATTGTCACCCGAAGGGACGAGCAAAGATTCACAAGTCAGTTGCTAATAGTGTGAAGTAACAGGAGCTGCACAGCTAAAGGTTATGGCGGAAGAGTTCGCGCCACAGCCAGCCCCCCCCTCCCCTCCCATAGCACTATAATCAGTTCACAGAGGTTTGCTGTGTGATCACTCAAAAAGCCTATTGTGAATGTGGATTGGAAACACCAGGACCTTTGAGTAACGGACAAAGGAGTGTCCCTGTTCCCCAACCTGCCTTCTTCATCATACAGACACTCGCGCTGCGGAGCAGGAAGTCACAGCGGAGGGCCGGCGGCGTTGTTTGATGCTCGCTCCACCTTGCTCGTCATTCACAGCTGCTCATTTGTTTTTGCTTTATGTTGCGCGTCCTGAGTGCCGCGGCGGCCTCTCTGATCGCCTCAAACGTGAACGCCGGCGTGTGAAACCACGCTGGCAAGGAGCCAGAGACGTCGCCGCTTCCCAATCACCGGCCCCGCTTCACTGAGGCCTTACTCCACTGACCGGCCAGAGGAAGGGAATTACATTTCCCCCGGGTGCTGGGGAACAAGCCCCCGCTGGCCTCATGTTGGGGAAGGAAAAAAAAGGAGAGAAAATCTTCCCCAAATTAGGGAGCTGACCTAGTCTAGATTGTTGGCAGATTAAAAGTCGAAGTTTGTGATACTTCTCATTTGTCAGAGTTTGGTGATTGATTTGTTCTCTAAACCTTTTTTAAGTGCAGCGGCATCATGACCGTCACAAGTAGACGTGTCTCTGGCAACAGCAGTAAGACCCCAGAGATGTTCAGAGGTTAAAGAATTTCAGATCTGTACGGAAGCCCAGAGAGGTCGTGTCCCTCAGATACTTTTTCAAGGTGGTTTTCTCCAGAAAACGAGTTAATTTTCTTATTATCTAAAGATGAAAAAGCCGTTTTCTCGTGTGTTTTTAAACTGATTACATCCTTCAGTACCACAACAGCAGGAGAGGATTTATTTATTAAGTCATGGAAGCCTCTGTGTAATCCTGTAAATAATCGTGTGCTTTACTTTTAGGTAACGAGACGACGATGTTGGTTTGAAGATTTGCTTCTTTATGGTTTCCTTATGCCTCCGGCACCTTAGCGCCGGGTGTTTTCTGCACAGCCCCGGTGTTACGTCTGTGACAGGTATAAGACGCATTAACCCCCAAAATTAGTCTAGATTAAAGTTTTCATTGACTTTGATCTAGATCAATCATCCACCATGACCTGTTAAATAATTAACTGTGATGATGAGATAGTTATTTCCTTATCTCGAGAAGGTGAAAGAAAAAAAGAAGTCTAGCGTGACCGCTCTTGGCTTCCATATATCTGAACCAAAACTCTTAGAAATATTTAAGGTAATCCCCTCTAAAGAGATGATAGAATTAACCTGACTCCGCCAGATGGATTTGCTCATCATATCCATCTGGAAAACCTTCCCGTTGAAGTAATTTTTGGGAAGAGGCGAAAATACTGGTTAGCTGATTGGCCTATGTTTGGTGATAGGCGGGCCAAATAAACCAATCAGATCAATGAAGCATATGACGTACTAACAGAGTGACGACAAAGAGTCGTAACCAGTCGGAGAAGAGCAAAAAACATCTGTTCCTCTGAGAAAAGCCTCCAGTTTTCAGTGAAGAAATACTCTGTAATTCCGATAAAACTTGCTCGATAGGCCACGCTAATGCTAGTTTTCATCGGCTGAAACCGCCATGTTCTTTTAGACTGAACTGTCTGCGCTTCGTTTAGCGTCACACCTCAACCGCCTCAAAGCCAGCGCTGATTGGGCGTTCAAGTTTGGTGAGCGGCTCCACATTTTCTTTAACAGAGAGTCTCCAGACTGATCTGCGCGAGTGAAACCTTGCGAAGCTCGGTCGGTGATCAGGATGGTCTCACGAGGCTATGATAGAATGATTCTATAGGGTATTTGGTGCTGGTCCTTAAGGTCTCTGAGTAAGGTGTGTTGGGCTGAAAATGGCCCATTTGTCGTTCTATGAGCCCTAATGCAGCCTGGTTAAAGAAGCAGCCCTAGAATAAAACGACAGGTTTTCTTCCTTTTTATGTATGATCATGAATATTTAGATGAGCTGTGCTCTGATTGGTTGGTTTACGAGTGAAGCTGCTGATCTAAAGATGCATCATAGCAACAAGCACTCACTCACTGAAACATCAAATTGTTGACATGGTAGGGTGACCAGGCGTCCTCTTTTTCCCGGACATGTCCTACTTTTCATTCTTAAAAAAATGTCGGGGAGAAATAATAAAATCGTCCGAGAATTAGGTCGACTACAGTGCAGCAGAACCGAGCCGTCAGCTCCGGTGCAGGGAGCCAGCGGGGGACGGACAGTCACACTTCATACCCAGTGTGACAAAAGTACAGGCCAGAACCAAATAAGGCAACATCCCCGAGTTGGACGTCAACTCAGGACTTCTTTCGGATTCGCCCATTTTATGGTGGAAGTTTAGAATTTGAGATTTGAAGAGAAAAGAGGTGTCGTTGATATTTGAACTTCTCTGTATCGTCCATTTCACCCACTTCAACTATATCGTTATTCATCTATGACAATGCAAACTCGGTTTTGCATTCTATGACCCCTTTAAAACCAATAAGGTTATAAAGGTGATAATTCTACCCTTAAAGCTTTTTAAATACCTCACAGCGAGGAATCCAGCTTTATACCAGTATAAATATTAATTTTGGGGAAAATAAAAACTGCCGCGGTATAAAAATATTGAGCGATCTTTGGCCAGAAGCTGCTGTCCTGCAGAACCTAAACGCTGCCTTTTTGTCTGCATTCTGTCTTGTTTTGAGTGTTGGCCACAGTACCCTACAGAGCTCTGAGTGTTTAGACTTAGACAACTTTTATTGTCGTTTTTTATACACAGAGAGTATACAAAAACAAAATTTCATTTTTTACAGCTTTGGTAAAAGTAAAATAACTTGAACCTTGCGGTACATTTGGCCCCTAAGGCAAAGGCAGGCCTGGGGCCAATTTGAAAGCAGACCAGTTATACAGATACCGACATTTTAAGAGAAAATAAAAATGTTTTATTTCTTTTAACCTTTTGCCCCTTTCCATCCTGTTCCTTTTTCATGTTGTATTTATCCCTTATTTAAATTCCTTTTGGGATTACTAAAATATTTTTGAATTGAATGTTATTTTCCTCGTTGCCATCCTCTCCATTTTTACTTTCTTTGTTTTTCTCCTTCTCTTTTTCCTTGAATTTTTTTGCATTTTTCTCCCTTTAGTATTTTTCTTCTTTTACTTTTTTCTCATATCTCTCTCTTTTTGTCTGTTTTCTTGTCTTCCTCTTCATGTGATGTCCTTTGTATTTCTTCCCTTTAGTCTCTAAAATGTTAGTTTGCAATTTTTTTTGCCTCAGCGAATCCTGCAATGATCCATATCAACTGATTTAAGAACCACTAAAGATTTCCTTGAAAATTAACATGAAAAAACAGGAAAAAAAAAACTTTTTGAGATGGGTGCGGACGTCATCGTTGTTCTTGCTGCAGGTTGCTGCTGCTGCCGCAGTGAAGAAAGCATCACTTTTAGTAACTTTGAGAGCAGCTTCCTGCTCCCCTTCTGCTTTCCCCTCCTTTCAGCTCCTTTTCATCTTCTGTTTCCTCTTTCTTTCTAGTTTCTTCTGTTTGTGTCTCTCTTTGGTTTTAGTTTTGCTTTTTGTCTTCCTGGATCCTTTTCTCACATGGGCAGTAGGGGTGGAATAGCCACAAAAATCCACGGTTCGGTTCCATTCGGTATATGTTGATTGATGTTACATCGAATCCCATAAAAATTTATGGGAAATTAATGAAAAAGTCCCCAAAAAATAATGGATTGTAATTATTTTTAAATGATCCGCGGAAACCCTAGATCATTTCCTCCTCGATGTTTTGCTGCGTTTTCAATTTAATCATTTCCCCGCATGCTCTCTACCATCTCCAAAGGAACTCAGAGCTGAGTGGGGCGGGAGTTCACACAGTGGAGGCTGCAGGCTTTTGCTTTGAGCAGCCGGTCTGAGAGCAGCGGGGGTGGAGCGGACCACTGACGGAGTATGTGGGATTCGGGGTTAGGCATGACATGTTGCTGTTAGCATAAACAACACATGTTGCACAATGCTTGCAGGTGCACACTGTTGCACTTTTATCCACAACTTTCTACCCATCAGTCTTCCAACCCTCCTGTTCTTTCCCTTTCGCCATACCCACACAATTCTCCACAACAACTGATTTTTCTGCTACACCCGGCTTCGCTGCTTCGCTTCTTCTTCTTCTTGTTTACTACTGGTGGTTGGCTTTTGCGCCCAGTACCGCCACCTTCTGCTATGGAGTGTAGCTGCCAGCCTATGAGAAAAAGGAGCAGCGCATGAACGAACGCAACACGCCGGTGATTAGGAGACGTGAGACAGTCGGGCGAGCGGTTGGATGGTTTTCATAAATGGTCCGATCACTACATTAGATCCATCTTCTAGTAAGATGGATCTAATGTAGTGAAGCAAACAAGAATACCATTATTGCAGTAGTTTTTGATAGCATTTTAGCAAAAGGATGTAATCAAATTCATAACCAATGTACGCAAATAGGGAGTCATGTTATTTACTCAGTTACATTTATTTGAGAACCAAATTTACTATTTTTATTGGTCCTGAGTGAATTTTCTTGATAGTCTACCTGGAAATATACTGAGGCTGAAAGTTCTTTATCTCCTCCTGACATATATTCATAACCGACTGTTTGGATTGCTTTCTTTAAGTCTATGCTGAAAAAAAATCTTTGGAAAAATGTTTATTTTTCTGGAATTTCTTATTTTGTAATTATTTATTTTTTACTATTTTTGAAATATTTTGCATTTTACTGTCTATTTACATTGTTTTAAACACAAACAAAGTTAAAAAAGTAAAAAATAAAAATCATTTGTTTCCTCGCTTTATTTATATTATTATAATAAATTATTATTATAATAATAAATTATTATAATATTTCAGGGAAGGTCACTTTGATTTCCTTGAATGGGTGGAAATTTTAAACCGTTGCACCTGGACTTCAGCATAAAGACTTTGTCTCACCTTTGGAAACTTTCCCAAACTCCTCAATAGTTTCAGATTTAAATCAAAATAAATATGATTTATACTTATTATTAAAACAGTAAAGTTAGATCAGATTAGTATTACTCTTATACTCTTAGAGTATAAGTATTGGGTGCTGTATGAGGAGTTTTATAGGGCCCAAAGGAGTTTGGGCCCCAAGAGACGCTGACTCTGATTATAAAGATTGACTCTGAAATCAATATTGATTATCTGACTCATTGATTTTGATTGATTTATTTTTGGATTTAACTAAAAAGAGATATATTTACTATCTCTAAATAAACAAATATTTGCGATATACACTCTTAAAATGAGTAAAAATGTCTTAAATTAAGTGTATTTGCCCTTAATTTGAGTAGGTAAATAAGATGATTTACCAATGGAATGAGTATTTTTACTCTTAAAATAAGATAATTAGATAATGTGCACTACAAATAAGACAATGCAATTGTATTTTTTTATTTTAAATGTAAATTTTCTTGTTCTATTGGCGAAATGTCCCTTTTACCTCCTCAATACAAGAACAAATGCACTTAATTTAAGAAAAAATGACTTATCTAGATTTAGATTTTTTCCAGTGTAGAAATAAATCTAAAGTAGCTGACAGATATGAAATTATATATGTACATGCAATCAGTAATGTCATATTTGTAGTTTGAAGTTTTGTCTTAATTCCTGCTGTATTTTTTAGGCTCTGAGTATCAGTAGATGGAGTGGCGGACGAGTGTTTAAGGTATAAGGCTTGGAATCATGAGGTTGTGAGTTTGAAACCCACTACCACTCTGCGTATCTGAGCAATACCCTTAACCCCCGTTCTCTCTCAGCAGAGATGGTAAAAGTACTCACTTTCCGATACTTGCGTAAAAGTACAGATACTTGTGTTAAAAATACTCTGGTAAAAGTGGAAGTACTGATTAAACTTCTTTACTCAAGTAAAAGTAACAAAGTACAGGCTTGTAAATTTACTTAAAGTATAAAGTAAAAGTAGAAACCACTTTTTCATGCAGTTGCCTACATTTTAAATGGATGTCTGCCAATAGGGACTAGATTGATCCGTTGTGTTCATTTCAATCGAGTCACCAAATTAAGTCCATGCTACTATGCTAGCATACACCACCACCAAGCTGCAATGATTTTACGCCAATGAATACCGCCCGAATCTGTCGATTCATCTTGTAGTGGTGCGTCAAATGCAACGTAGATTCCCATCAATTAGATTGAATTTGGTATTGATGGCGTGTAAAAATAATAATTGATAACTCCATTGAAATGATTCAAAACTAAAGTAACGAGACAATTTTTAAAATGTAAGTGAGTAGAAAGTACAGATATGTGTGTAAAAATGTAAGGAGTAGAAGTAAAAAGTCGCCATAAAAATAAGTATTTATACTTCGTTACTTCCCATCTCTGCTCTCCCGGCGCTGCACAGTGGCAGCCCACTGCTCCCCAGAGAGGAAGGGTTAAATGCGTTAAAGATAATTAATTTGTGCATTGTGAAATCAATACAGTTAAATGCATGTATTTATTTATTACTTATGGAAACAATTCGTTTACCAATTAGTTAAGAACTATTTCAGTTATATTTAGAGTATATCAGATAAAAAAAGGAACTAGAACCCATTTTTTCCCCTAATTCTCTGCCCTCAGGAAGGTCATCAGACTTTGTGGTGAAACTTTCCTGGATGAAAGAATCCCCGCTGATGAAATTCGCTCCGTAATTGTTTGATACCCTCCTGCTTTAGGACAAGAGAACGGGTCTCCTCTGTGATATCCGCTGATGAGATGGAGTCACTTGGAGTCGGGTTTTCCAGATGATGCAGCCGGATGCACCAATCAGCCTCTTCCTTCATTGTTTTGGTTGAAATAAAAGGGATGAGAGCACGTTGAGGAGGGGGGGTTAGCTTTTGTTGTCTCCGAGCTCATCGCTGGTTCTGTTCTTTATGATCCCAATGTCCCAAGTCTGTTGGAAACAGAAGCCGGGATTGTCTGCAGAAACAAAACGCGGCTCCCAGGCGATCGCTCTCATTGAACCACCGACACTGTTTGAAAATATGTACTCTTGTATTCAGGCTTCGGAAAAGGGCACCCGTCAACAATACCTTGGCCTTTTACAATTCCTATCGCAGATAAAGTACAATGTAGTAGAAATGTAGCCTAGTTGCCAAGAACTTTACAGTGTTTCCGTCCCCCCCCCCTTTTTGGCTGTGGCTTTTGTGTCTCCTTTATAAAGCATAACAATAGCTTATTGTCTCTGTCACACATGGGGGACCCTGAGAGGAAGAGTAATAGGACATACAGGTTGGGGCATATGCTGGCGCAGACATGGCCGCTAAACTTCCTCTCCATCATTCTCCCCATTTACCCACCGCTGAGGCACATCTGGGTCCAGGTGGCATCCGTACATGTTGTCAGCATGTTGTGGTAACTGCCTTAATGGCTTGAGTCATTCTAACTGACAAGATGGGAAAACAGACATGGCAGAGTCTCAGTCAGCCTCTTTATCTTGTGTTTACCCACCACTGTTCCACAGATAGCAGAGAACCGCGCACCTCCAGGGCCCACAAATGCCCCAATAAGCCGCCGAGGTCTTCTGGGTTTTCATAAAACAGACCTGACATGTGGTTAGCTCGTGTGAACAAGCAACTTAATAGCTTTCTTGGGCATTTTTCAGTAACGCTGTTTACGGTTTCTGGGAAAATGTCCAGCTAGTGTTGGTTTAAAGCAACAAAAAAAAGGGAAATGAGAGTTAAAAAATGGTTTAACGGGTCACAGTTGAGCCTTGTTCAGAGTTAAACGCATTCTGGCTGTCAAACAGCAGCAGCTCCATCCATCATCACTTTACCTGCTGGACAAACAGGATCACACCTGCTGGCGCTAACAAACAGGATATGTTTCACTGTCGACCACTTTAGCTGTGTTATGATTCTAACACGGATCAGGAGCGTCGCCAGCTAAAATCCTACGGAGAGAAATTTGTTCCAATATTAGAAAAAGCAAAAAGAGTATAAAAGCAAATCTTAAAAAAATTAAAATGCTGAATAAATCTTAATAAGAAATGATGATTATGCAAAAATCCAACAGTATTCGGACTTGTTTTCGTTTCTAAAATTTTTTCCTTTATTATTTTGGAGGGAGACTGAGTTTTACTGGCCAATTGAAATCCTGTTCCACGCAGAAGAGTAGAAGGTTTAATCTGTAAACTGATCTGAAAAGAATGTAATTCTGAACCAAAATATTAAAGGAAAAGTATAAAAAGGAAAAACAAAATCAGTACCATTATCAAACTGTTAAAATATATATTTTTAAACCTTTGCATAAACATAACTTGCTCTTAAAAAAAAACAACTTCCTTTTGCTTTAGAACTTTTTTTTTTAATGCATTTTCTTCAAATTTCATTTTTTTTTAAACATTCTTTGCTTTTAATAATATATCAGAACAATTTATCTCCATATTTCTTTTGCTACATTTGCACTGGAAAAAATCCCTATCTAGATAAGTAATTTTTTCTTAAAATAGATGCATTTGTTCTGGGATTGAGGAGGTAAAAGTGACATTTTACCAATGGAACAAGACAATTTACGTTTAAAATAAGAAAACACACTTGCATTGTCTCATTTCAAGTGCATTTTATCTAATTATCTTATTTTAAGAGTAAAAATATTAATTCCATTGGCAAACCACCTCATTTATCTACTCAAATTAAGGGTAAATACACTCAATTTAAGAAATTTTTACTTATTTTTAGATCATTTTTCCAGTTCTTTTAATCTTGGATCCAGATAATAAAACCGCAAATCTTGATGTGTCAGAAATTAGAATTCAGATAAAAAGTTAAATATCTGCGCCTTTGTGGGGAAATTAAGTTGAAATACCTTTAGAGAGTTCCTGAGCCTCTAAGTGCTCCAAGTCTGAGACAGAAGGAAGACAGATGACTGGACAGACGTCGTTATTAAAAGATAATCTCTAAAGAAGCTGCTCTGTCAGAGTTTTTCATCCAAGCATATTTATAAAAAGGCAAGTGGAAGGAAAACATTTTCAGAAACTCAGGCACCTTTTTTAATTCAGTTTAATCATCCGGTGAGAGTAAAAATTTTAAAGCTTTTGTCTACTTAAACCCAACTGATTACATTGAGTCACTGACTTTGCAGGATTCTCTCCTCCTGGACTTTTCAATCAACATTCTTAATAAAAATGTCAATTGAAATCAATTTAAAGAATTTTAAGGGGAACTTTAAAAGCTGCGGACCTGTGTTCTGTCAGATCAGCACACCTACGCTGCAAAAAAAATGAAATCTAATTAAGTAATTTTTGCTCAAAATAAGTTTTTTTTTTCTTGAATTGAGCAGGGAAGTGAGACCGTTTGCCAATAGAACAAGAAAATTTATATTTAAAACGAGAAAAAACTATTGCAGTGTCCTATTTTAAGTGCATAATATCTAATTATCTTACTTTAGGAGTAAATATACTCATTCCATTGGCAAACGTCTTATTTACCTACTGATATTAAGGGTAAATTTGACAAATTTCTAGATTGTTTTGCAGTGTATAGCCAATACACATTTTTTTTTTTTATACACTTTATACTAACTCAATGGGCGTGTATCCCTTTAGTCATGTAGAAAAAAAAAACAATTTAATTTAATTTCAGATCACCATACGCTTCAAAAAACACCAAAAAGAAAGTAATTAAATTTTGGTAGGGATACACGACCGCAGAGGTAGATTAAAGTCTATTTTTCGTACAAAACTAAAGGGATAATTGTAAATCTGACGTCTTGCGCATGCGTATTGACTATAGATATGCCGGTCTGACGGCGTATGCTCATCTGACAGAACACCGGGTCAAGATGTTTTAATTTAATCATTAATTTAACTCTAACTTTATGATTTACCATTTAATCTGACGCTTTTAGCAAATTGTCTTAACACACTTGTAATGCATTTAATTTACTTGCACTGTAAAAACGATCCAGAAATAAGTAAAAAATTCTTAAGTTAAGTGTACTTACTCTTAATTTGAGTGGGTAAATGAAATGCTTTGCCAATAGAATGAGTATTTTTACTCTTAAAAGAAGATATTTAGATAAAATGCACCTGAAATAAGACAATGCAAGTTGAGTTTTCTATTTTAAATGTAAATTGTTTTGTTCCATTGGCAAAATGTGTCCTTACCTCCTCAATCCAAGAACAAATGTGCTTATTTTAGGAAAAAATGACTTATCTAGATTTCCATTTTTTTCCAGTGTGCAGTCTAACGCAAGTAAATACTGATAAAAGCAACCTTTCATTAGCAAATTCTCTCTGCAGTGGGGGGAGAGTTTTGCTGCAGGGAAGAGCAGCAGCAGATGGGAGGGGACTCTGATTGGCTGAGGAGCTGGAACGTGCACTTGAAAAAAATCAAAATCTAGATACGTTTTTTTTTGTTCTTAAAATAGGTGCATTTGTTTGTTCATCGTGTTGGACAGACTTTTATAACGGCTGTAACATTGTGACCCTTGTTTATTTCTATTGCATATTATATGTATATTATTGTCTCTTTCATCGTTGGTTATATTACATATTATGTTTCATAATTAATTTTTTATCATTATTTGTCACCGATTCTGTTTCATTCCCTTCATGGACAGAATTTCTAGGCTACAGCCAAGCGTGTTGAGGGGATCCGTTTTGGTGGCCTCAGGATTGCGTCTCTGCGTTTTGCAGATGATGTGGTTCTGTTGGCTTCATCAGGTCGCGTGATCTGCAGCTCTCGCTGGATCGGTTCGCAGCCGAGTGTGAAGCGGCCGGGATGGGGATCAGTGCCTTTAAATCCGAGGCCATGGTCTTGAGCCCGAAAAGGGTAGAGTGCCTTCTCCGGGTCAGGGTGTCCTGCTCCAAGTGGAGGAGTTTAAGTATCTTTCGGGATCTTGTTCACGAATGAGGGAAGAAGGGGAGTGGGAGAGTCGACAGGCGGATTGGCGCAGCGTCTGCCGCGTGAAGCTGGCGCTGTACCGGTCCCAGATCCTCGATACAAGCGGCCGAAATGGGTTTCCTCCATAGGGTGGCTGGGCTCCTTAGAGATAGGGCAGGTGAGAAGCTTGGTCATCCGGGAGGGACTCGAGTAGAGCCGCTGTTCACTCCAGTCGCCGAGGAGCCAGTTGAAGTGCCTCGGCAGGCATCTGGTAAGTGATGCCTCCTGGACGCTTACCCCTGGTGAGGTGTTCGGGAACGCCCGTCCCACGGGAGGCCCAGGACACGCTGGAGAGACTATGGCTCGCGGTGCTCGCGGGACACGCCATCAGCCTCAGCCCGAGTACCGTTCCAATTCTCGAGGACGCCAGATCGAGAAAGCACCACATCCCCGGATGTTGTTCTCGCCCCGCCCTCTTTATCGAGAGCCTTTCAGACTGACCGCTTCCCAGAATGCGCCTGCCGACAGCTTCTTGATTCAAGACAGCGCTCACAGTGTTAAGTTGCAACATTCCCTTTCTGCTGCTGTTGTTCTTCAAAGAGAACGACCAGCTGAAATCGTTTGAGGCGATAACATTATACATTGAAGCCTCCCTGTGTGGTCTGTTTACAGAGTTAGGTGCGAAATTTTTAAAAAAGTCAGACGCTGGTTTAATCAGCAGACCTCCTCCTCGAGGGTAGCAGCTGGCTAATGTTACCCCGCTCGTAGTGCACTTTCGTCTAGTTATGTGTGAACTACCGTTTCCTGATTCTTCTGTTTCAATACACATACGTTGCGTGCTCGCGTTCTTGTGAATTGAGAAACGGACTATGTTTCTCGGCTGGCCTGGGAACGCCTCGGGGTTCCTCCTGAGGGGCTAGAACAGGGGTTTCAAAGTCAAATGGACGGAGGGCCAAATAAAAAATGTAGCTACAAACCGAGGGCCGGACTGATCGAATGTTCATTAAGAAAGTGCCTTAAAATTTAATGCGATATAGTCTAGTGAACCTAATTGGAACCTACTGAAAAACCTAACAAATATATTCAAAATGATCAGGATAAATTTTAAAGCAATATTTTCTGCGCCTGCCTCGTCAGTAATCTTAATTTTCAACAGACACAAAAGACAAATTTCCTTTATATAAAAATCCCCATAACATGAAAATTAAATGAAACAAAACTTGTATTATTCAAGGCACCATCAGTAGCCTATATTTTCTATTTTAGCAAAAGTGGGCTAAATTTACTTCAAAGAAAAAAATAATAGCAATTTTCTATCATCCACTCAACTGAAATATTTTTAAAATATAATTGGATTGAAATACAATAAAATAAAGTGCAAAAATCTTTTAATCAAAAACAACTTTCCTCAAGGAGAACATGCAGTGAAAACAAATATTAAACTTTAACTTTTAAACTTGAACTGAGTAAAAACTAAAAGGTTGAGGGTGATACTTGGTGGTGTCTCCATCTTTTCCACCAAAGTTCATCAATGTTCGGGGTAAGGCTCTGAGCTGGCGCATTTTTTGATGGGTATCTGAAAGTTAATTTTTACAGTTATGCTGGACGGTCTGCGGGCCGGTTCTAATAATAAATAAAAATCAAGATCATCCCAGGGGCCGTAAAAAACTTTTTCGCGAGTTTTGATCTGGCCCGCAGGCCTTGACTCTGACATATGTGGGCTAGAAGAAGTGGCTGGGGAGTGAGGGAAAAGCTCCTGCCTCCCCTTCTTAAGCTGTTGCCCCAGCGACCCGACCCGGGATAAGCTGAGGAAGATGGATGGATGGAATCATGTTTTAAAGCTCTTACATTTCATGATATTGTAAACAAAAACAAACACTGTTACAAACTCGTTTATTATTTAAAGGAAAATTTCTTTTGTTTTTAACACTTTTAGCCCATTTTCTGTAGTGGTCCAGGATGAAATCTAATGATAAGGGACACCAAAATTTTGGACAATTGGTCCTGTCTCTGCTTTTGCCTCATGCAGAATCCCCCCTGGCTGCTTCAGAATGGCTTGCATAGTGCATGTCCGGGAGCATGTCCTTATAAATGTTTGGAAAAAGTTCTTTTAAAACAATGCCACTCAACTGGTCGTCAGCGCTGTTCAATGATCGCTCCAAAAAGTTTTGTGAAGAAAACCGCTCCTGTCTTGTTTTTATTTAGTATTTTGTAAATCCCAGAACTTTTTTTCCGGACATATACATCACAACCGCTTATAAACTTCCTCGCTTCCTGTTCGAATCTGAAGCGAAGCGTTGCACACTCGCAGACCACTAGTTGGCGACTGCATCCTCTACCGTCAAACTAAAAGTCAATATGTCCTCCTCAAGAATCCACCTTTTCTTGTATTCCATTGTGAGTTTTTTAAAGTAAGTTTAACAGAGACGCTGAAGCACCTCGACGGCCGTGAGTACACAGCAGAGTGAAGCTTAAAAAGACTACAACTAAGCGTAAACAGGCCCCATTTCCGCTTCCCTCCGGTGGTGGAGGGATATTGACTATTCAACAGAACTCAATGGGATTTCACAAATGCTAAATAAAACACTACAGGAACGTTTTTTTTCTTCACGAAACTTTTTTGGAACGCTATTGAACAGCGCTGGCAATCTCCGTGAGTAGCATATTTTAAAAAAAGAACGCTTAAGGTTGTTTCAAGGACATCATCTGACATGCACTATGGAAGCCATTCCTTGAAGCAGCCAGGGGGATTCTGCATGAGCCAAATATGCAGAGACAGGACCAATTGTCAAAAATTTTGGTGTCAATCATTCGATTTCATCCTTGGACACTACAGAAAATGGGCTAAAAGTGTTAAAAACCGAATTTTCCTTTAACTATTTTTTGGTCCCTCCTGCTCCCCCTGGTGACCACCCAGGGGCCGTGACCCCCTATTTGAAAGCCACTGACCTGGACAACCTTTTCTTTTCTTCTACTTTCTGAATTTTAGTTTCAGTATTTGGCAGCATGTTTTTTTTAAAAAAAAGCTAATTAAGGCTAAAAAAAACAGATCCTACTGATGTTCCGCTTTTATCTTCTGAAATATTCCTCCTAAAAACTGCTTCAACATGAAAAATCTGTCACTCCAAGAAGTTTTTTGGACAGATTCAAATATATTTTATTATTATTTTTTAAGTTCTTTCAAAGGAAAATCACTGTGAATAATTTTCCAGAACAATGTTGAGATTTTCTGACTGCGGGTAAATGCTCCTGCATTAATATGTTAGAGATTGTTACCTGCGTGTGTTACAGCTGAGCCTGATAGTCACCACTGATGCTCGCAGGTTAATATCTCCAGTCTGTAAAAAATAAGGGATAAAAGCAGGCCCTGCATGAATCTTAATGAGCTGAACTCCCCAGATGAACCCAGGAATGTTTAATTGACAGTGCAGTCGGCTTGTTGCTCGCACACCCTCACACACCCATCATGCATCAAATAAATTGGCCCCTGCCTCCGTAGAGCTTTGAGTGTTGTGTAAGAGCTTCCAGGTACATCCTTAAAGCATTTTTTTTTTTCCCTCACTGATAAACAGTCTGGGATTAGTCCTTGTTTGCATGACACGTGGATACGTGATGACCCAGAGGGGTTAAGGATATTATCTGGATTGGGGAGGGACTGTGAACCACCATAAGTCATTGTGAGACATGCACTTATGTTTAATTAACGCCGAGTTCAAGAACTGCTGGCTCCATCCGTTATGGAGACGGGCAGACGGAAGCTCTTTAATTGGGGATGAGGGGGGGGAGAAAAAAAGGAAGAAAAAAAATACAATTGAGCTGAATGGATGGGTCACGCATTAAGGTCAACATTTTTCACAAAAACCTCTGATCCTCTCTCTCACACAGCGTGATTAACTTCGTCACAGCTTCATTTTCCATTTGCACGCAATGAGATGAGTTTTACAGCTGAAACTATTACTCATATATTCTTAATATCCTCTTGGGTTCAGAATAAGGATTTTATGCGATATTTTAACCGTGGAAATTACTCGAGTTAAAGAATTTGACCGTTTATCTGACCTGAGGATGCATAAGGTGACTGTTGGGGAATTGGGAGCCTTTTGGGAAATGATTGTCCTTTAGGAGCGTTTCTTGCCATTAAACCGCTATAGAGCCTAATCCAATCACACAAATATAGATCAATACTGGCGTAGACTTGTTTGATATAATCTCTAGGTTCTTTTTTTCTATACATTTAAAAGTGCATTTGTCAAAGTGGTTTAATAGCCGCAAAAAAGTCCCTCTGCAGACATCGTCCCTCTAGTGCAATTATTTAGCTTTAAGGAGCTTTTTAGAAGAAAAGAATGATATGCACTTGAAAAATGATGTAGAAATGTTTTAAATGAAGTGCATTTAACCTTAATTTGAGTAGGTAAATGAGATCTTTTGCAAGTTTAATTAGTATTTTTACTTTTAAAATAAGATAATTAGATAATATGTACTTAAAAGAAGACATTTCAATTGTCTTTTCTTATTTTAAGTGTAAATTGTCTTGTTCCATTGGCAAAATGGCTCCTTTGCCTCTTCAATCCAAGAGCAAATGCACTTATTTTAAGAAAAAAAATACTTATCTAGATTTTGATTTTTTCCAGTGTGCTTAATCCGTTCTGAAAGCAGGATCTTTAGGAAGAGAAATGTGTTTTAATATTATAGAAAGCAAAAAACCAATTCAGAGAAAAAGGACATTTTTATGATCAAGCTTTTAAAAATGTAACTTGAAATGATTCTCAAAGTTTTGGGAGTACGTTATGTGTCTATGCAATAGTTCAATCAGTTGAACTTTTCAATTTTGCTAATGTTTTTTTTTTATTTATTTGCATTTGATTTCTTTTCATTTTTATTTTTTTAAGTTTGGTTTTAAAATATGTTTGTTTACTTTTGGGGGAGAACATGTTTTATAAATTGCATTTCTTTTAAATTCCATTTTACAGATTGCAAAAGGTCCACACAAATACGGACCTTAGTGCATAAAAACAATGGAATAAGTAACAGAGTTAATAAAATAAATAAAAAACTGTACTGTACAGAGTTTTTTACAATATAAATACTTTGAAGAATAAACTTTCAATAATACAGCTGTGGACATTTTTACATTGGATATGTGCAAATGGCACCAACAGCAGAGATGTTCAAAATGACAGCAGCATGTTATGTAACATTCACACTACAGGCCTTAATGCTCAACTCCAATTTTTGTGAATTTTTTTGCGTTGTCGTTCACATTGTGTGAAATGCATTCATAAAACGCAAGAGGAAGCAATGATGTTACAAGCGAGCGTGTTCTGTGTTTACGGAATTAACATGGATGGTAGCGCTGGAGCGCATCTAGCGATCTTTCCCAATCTTAAAAAGAAGAAGAAGAATCCTTGTTTGCACACTGAGCGATTTACCCACGACCTGCTTACGACGGCCGACTGAATTTCAAACATGTTTGATTTTCTCCCAACCTCACGATTCCTGATCGTGAGGTGGTCGTGAAAGGCTGATCGCCCCTTATTACCCCCTGTAAACTATACAACGTACCATCAGGCTGAAAAGTACAAAAAATCGTACAGTGTATGCCCGGTTTAAATGTCTATCAGTACCGTACAAATATCCTTGTCCATTTGTAGATTTGTTATGTGTTTCTTTACATGAGTATCTTTACAGTTAAAAAATCCAGACTCACACAGTTAAGTAATTGGAAAAGGCCTTTTGCCTTTACCGGAGCTCTGCTTTGTTCCTGAACGCACCTTTGGATCAAGTTCACATAAATGACTCGCATCATAAAATATGTTTAGATTTTCTCCTAAAAATGAAAAGAATCCCCAGGCATCCCGTTAGCGCCGCACTGACATGTCCAGCATTTGCGAGTGTTACAAGTCGTAACTAGGGGTGGGTATTGGCAAAGAAGTCATGATTCGATTCAAATCACGATTCAGATGCCACGATGCGATTCTATCACAATGCATCATGATACTTGAAATATCGCAATGCATGCGCATGCATTGCAATATTTTCACTGAACACCGTAAGAACAACAAGGTACAGCCCTTACCAGTGGCTGACTGGCTGGGTGTGATCTGGATCGTGTCTTCAATTGATGCATAACTGAAAAGCAACTGAATTCATACAGAGCTGTATTTATTGAAACGACTTTTGGAGGTGTTGCCATGGAAACAAATACTGGAAGAAATATTACTATCGGTCTCCGCCAAGTGACGTCAATTGTTTACCTCGGGCGCGGTAACACTATGCCTTTACGCCTAAATGGCGCTCTTAGCAACAAATGTCACGCGGACTGGCGGAGACCCATTTTCCTAAATCCGCCTCTGTTTTCAGGCTTATGTTAACTGTAATGACTTATCTTGGACAGGCTGCTATGTAAACAGGCCTTTAGTCCTTCGTTTAGCTATGCTGCGGTTGTTTACACTACACCTTTACACCTAAAATGGCGCTCTTAGCAACAAAAGTCACGATTGACTGGCAGATAATCGACATGGGGCGCGTACACACTCAACAAAAGTGCGCTTAGGATTCATCAAACTTAAAATATAACAAAATAAGGATAATCAGTGCCGCTTTACATGGCCTCAGTGGTCCTTTTTAAACCAATGAAACGAAAACATTCAAATGTATATTTCCCTTTTGGAAATTACGTGCATCATATCAATTTCGTTTTTACCTTCTTTTTGTTTTAAAGCCAGAATGCATCCAAGCATCTGATCTTGAAATGTGATGGAGCCGGGGGCAAATTTTCTATGTCTCCTCCTTATTTTGCTTTACGAATGACTCGTCTCAGTATCCTGTGGCCAGAAACGCTTGCGACACAAGGCAGTGGGGTCAACACATCCGCAGCTACATCTGCTGGACTGGAAGTTGTATTCTACACTTGATTTGGCTGGTGTTCGCCAACCATTAATGTATTTTATTTGTTTGTTTTTATAAATCGATTCTTGCCTTCAAGAATCGATGCAGTAGATCACAAAAAAATTAGAATCGCCATGCATCGCCATGACGTATTATTTTGCACACCCTTAGTCGTAACTAGGAAGAGAAAAGCACTACCTGAAGAGGCGGGATTTCCTGAAGAGCATGAACTCATGAGAATCTGCAGGCATAAAATGTTCAAGATGCACCTGGAGGGTACGTTATGAGTGTTTCGATAAAAGTTTCTATTACAGGTGTATGACTTAATAGTTTGAGTTCTGACGGGTAAATAATAACTAATAAAGAAACATTTACAATTGAGTTTTAAAGGATCCTAAATTGCTGATATTTTGAGACGTTTTACATAAAAATAAGCAGTAATTATAGCGACTCTATTGTGTTTAATGCTTTAATTATTCTAGCCTTTTAAAAGAAATTGAGATTAATTTATTCCCTATATTTAATAAACTATATTTAATTTAATCACTGTTATCTAAAAAAACACTCTTAGATTTATTTTCTCTTTTTTTATTTCAAATGGCAGGTATATACATTTAAAGGGAAACCTCCCTTCTGGAATGTAGCCATCTTTAATACCTGCTGCCATTATGTATCTGGATATCCATCAAAACAACCTTTAACTATAAAACTGTCCAATTTATTTCCCTTAAAAAGGAACAGCTTAAACCTTTTGCATAGAAAAACAACAACAAAAAAAATCCATCCTGAATGCGTTATATTGAAATAAATCAGTCTGCCACACAGTCCCTGTTTTAACTTGTCATCTCTGATTTACTCTTGCAGATGGAATATTAACTATGTTCTTTTAAACACAAGAGGGGGGTGGGGGGGCTGTAGAGAAAGGGAATTAATCCGCTCGGCTTTATTTTG
Source organism: Cyprinodon brontotheroides (assembly GCA_018398635.1). Taxonomy (NCBI): domain Eukaryota; kingdom Metazoa; phylum Chordata; class Actinopteri; order Cyprinodontiformes; family Cyprinodontidae; genus Cyprinodon; species Cyprinodon brontotheroides. The sequence goes on along the minus strand of JAGKQL010000031.1, from coordinate 35,123,744 downwards.
ATAATGTTTTAGAGCTACGCCTGCCCAAATCCGGCGGCAGAGCTGCTCCACTTTCTCTTTCCACAGACGAGCCAATTCTTAATCCCAATTCATCTAATTGTACCTCAGAGTGCTAATAAATATTGTTATGAATTATTCAGGCTCTGAGTGGGCTGATGACACAGAAACGGGTGCAGTGAGCAGAATTCAAAGCACTTCAGATTGGAAATGGGAAAAGTGCACTAAATTCTCTCGGAATTTGAATTAATGAAAGTTACATGGAAAATGAATAGAGTGGGGACCCTCTCTGTGTGATTATTGCACTAACGGGGATGTTAGTGCCGCTGTCCGAGGAGAGGGAGGGGGGGGGAAACACACAAAACACTGCCAGTTGATAAAAATGCAAGCTGATATAAAAGGAAAGCGGTATTAAACCACCAAGCTGTTAGTGATGATAAACACTGCTGCATTAATACGCCCATTATAAATGAAAGTTTGTGCACTTAACAGCTGACATGGGCTGAACCTGGAGCGTTCATGTCACACAGAACCGTTCAGTAATCTACTCGCCGCACACCTGCCGCTCCTTTCTCCGTCGCTTTAAGTGCTGCTTTTAATGCATTCATCTCTTAATTTGCCACCTAGATACTGTATGTTTTTAAAATGTCATCCATGTTCTGCACAGCTGCTTTTTTTTTATGGCTGCGGGTCTGCAGGGAACGACGGCGGATTAGACTCTGTGGCAGGAAACGCGGCGAGCTTGTCTCGTCGTGGTGCTGTTCCACCGCTGAGCTCCACTAATGGCCGTGGCTCAGACCAGGCCTCATTAAGGCAAACTGACACCAGGAAACAGGGGCTCGCGGTAGGCGTGATTAGATTAAAAGTTCAGACAAGCCTTTGGTCTGTGTAATTTGCAAGGCTTTGGTGATACACAAATAAACAAAATGCAAGAGCACTTCAGAAACAGCCCCCTTAATTAGCTCGTTGAGACTTGGGTAAGCAATATCAACACTGTGGCCTCAGGCTTTGGAAGTAGCTGCTGCTGCTGGAATAACGGAGTGACTGCGGAGGGGAAGGCACGGGCCAGTTATTCGCTCCAGTTGTTATCTTTCGGCAGGAGGTCGTTGAAAATCAGCAGCTCAGGTCCAAGTCTCTGATTCGAGGCTGGAATTGAAATGTTCCACAGCTGTTTGGCTCGTCGCTGCACCTCGGCTAATGAGTTACGGAACAGGCTGACGCCTCGCCAGGCGCCCAGATCCTTCGCTCGGACCAGTCGACTGTTTCAAAGTGTTTTCTGACTAAAATACCACCTGCCCCAATCAGCTGCTGCGACAAACAGCTGCCTTCCAAACATGTGAGGCGAATGCAGATTTACCTTTTCATCTGACCGCTGTCCTTCGGCAGGATTTTCCAACATCACTTCCTACTGGATTTTCAGATAAGCTAGAGGCCACAGTATATAAAAAACAGACTATTGGCTGATTCTAATTTCTATCATCCATCTGATCTCACCTTCCTGCAGGCTTTAGGGGTGCTGGGGCCTATCTCCATAGGCAGTGGTGTCAAAAGTACACACATTTGTTACGTAAGTAGAAGTATAGATACTGCAGCTTAAAAACACTCTGGTAAAAGTAGAAGTATCAACTTGACCTTATTACTCAAGTAAAAGTGAAAAGTATGTGCTCCAAAAACTACTTAAAGTATAAAAAGTATAAAGTAAAAGTAATTTTCCGACTATTTCAAAAAAAATTCTTTGAGATAGGGCCAAGGATGAGGGAGGTCTTGTTGGTCTCTGTCTCCATCTCCCGACACGCTCTCACCTGTGTCCAACCTTTCAGACATTTAGACATGTTTTTCTGAATCCAACATTGTAGCATGGCATAGACAATTCACCTTTACAGTTTGAAGAACACCTGCTTGCTTCTGATGATTTCCTTCAGCTAACCAATGAGTGTTTGCGTTATATGACTCATCCAATTACACTAGTTTTCACTAGATGTGGATGGCACCAATGATCTGCATTGGATGGTGCACATGACGTGAAATATATATTTAGAAACATTAAAGAACGTAACTAATAAAAATCAGTGGGGTCCGAATAAAGAAAATCAACCAGTAAAATGTCAGGAGACATTTTTAATGATCTGTTACTTTAAACAGAATTTAACATTGAAATAAAAATCACCTAAAAGAGATGAAAAAATAAAAAATAGAAATTGCCAAATATTGCATCCTGTTCTATCTGAGAGGAGTTTACACTTGTATGACTGTATTCCTGTATATCCATCACTAGTTAAAAGACAAGATTCAGCAAATGCAAAATCTGCCCTGTAAAAACAATGACAGCGCAATTGTCGCTGTACGATCCAAAGCCTCATTTGGAGCTTTTAAACAGGCTTTTGAAAAACTTTGATAATTTGCTGCTGTAATATTAAAGAATTTTTTTTTATAAAAAACTAGCAGATGTGTATAATCAAAAAATAACAGAAATACAATTATAGAGCATTCAGTATTGTAAAAGAAAAGCCCACACTGTTTTTTCTGAATAAAATACATTATTGTATAAGTTAAGTTCTGTTCCGTTTGTCTCTTTCCTTGTAAGTGTGAAATGTCCCATGCTCCTGAATGCACCATAGCTGTCAGTGACGCTCGCGAATGCATCACTGGTCTGTGTTGATGCGCGTTTGATTTTCAGTTGAAGACAAAGCTTTGCATTATTAAAACCCACGTCGGCTATCACTGTTTATTGTTGTGTGTGAATAATGCAAGAGATTATAACAAATACATCAGCTTTTACCTCGGACAAACTCTTCTTTGGATTTAATGTTGTTCATAACATCGCAGTCCGCTAATCCGTGACGACAGCTTTAAACGTGAAGCCAGTAGTAACGAGTAACGTTTGTTTTGAAAAAATGTAAGGAATAGAAAGTAAAGATACTTGTGTGAAAAATGTAATGAGTAGAAGTCAAAAGTAGGAGGAAAAAATGTCTTGTTTAACGTAAGTAAAAGTATAGATACCTAAAAGTGTGTACTTAAGTACAGTAACGAAGTATTTGTACTTTGTTACTTGACACCTCTGCTTAGCAGTCACCTTTTCCTCTATCCTCTTTAGCCATTTCCCTGGATAAATCTCTTAGCCTCCCTCCCTCTCTACCACCCAGTCCATCACAGGTGGAAATGATGTATGGCTTTTGTTGCCAGCTGCTCTCCAGTGTGAACAGAAAGCTGATAATGACTAGGGCTAGCCTACTTTACTATCATCACACCCCCTCTGTCGCTATTCTCCTGAGCGCTCCTCGCATGTGACAAGTATGCATTAGACAGAACAAGACTGGAAATGTTCAGTCTTAGTGTGTATGTGCAAAAAAAAAAAAAACCCGGAGCATTTTGTGTCCTACTTTACCACACAATTCTCCAGATCAATAAGAACCGCACGCTCTGATTTGTAAATAACTTTGTTAATTTGCTATCTCATTAGTAACAGGCATGTTTATGCTCGAACTGCCTTCGTTGCAGCCTTCTGGTGTTATGTCAGTCCCAGATGGTAGGCTTGGTAGTCATGCCACATAAACTGGCATTTAGCATTTAGTTATTGGCACTTTGTTTCGATTTAGTGAGCCGACTCCTATGCGACTACGTGGGCTTTGACAAACTCTGTCTTCAATTAAATATATATTTTTGAACAATCTGTGCTCTCTGATTGCTTTCATATGCTTTACGATATAATATTAAAGGCTTTATAGTGACCTGCTAATGCATTAAAATCCTAACTTGTACTGTGACAGGTGGTACCAATAGTTATACTGTCAAAAACAGTAAATCACCTAGATTGGTAGCCAAATGGAGTGGTCTGGTTTATTTATAGAACAGTGGCAAGAATTAATCCTTTGTTGAAAGAAAAAGAAAATGAGACCCTGCATTATTATCCACGGTCATGTAATGAATGGTCAAACCAAGATCTAATTGAGAATCAGTGGGTTGACTTGAAAATAACAAAGAGGCTCTCAAACTAATTTGATTCAGCTCAGGCTGTTGTTGTGCAAAGTAAAATTGACAAAGAAATGTCAATCTCTAGATGTAGAAAAACTGGAAGTGACATCCCCTAAAGACCTGCAGCTGCGGGGGGTTTCAAAGTATTTATTTAGGGGGTATGATGCAAATAGTCATTTGTTTTAATTAGTAGTGGCTTTGTGTTGGTCTGTCACATAATATCCTGAAAGAACGCAGCAAATTATTTAGTAATAGAGTAAAAAGAATGTCATGGGGTTTGAATAATTTTGCAATGTATGGTGGCAATAGTTTTCTAAAGTGGTTAAAAAATCAGAAGTTTTAATTGTCATCATGTAACCATAACAAAATTTTACTGAGATGGCATCTCATAATTCAAATAATTATACACACATAGGTTTTATACATACATTAAGTGTTTTTAATAATGTTTAAAACACCTATCAAAAAAAACTTTGTCTCCTTCCACATGAATCCAAACGTTAAAAAAATGTGGCATGTAGTGTTTGTATAAAGTGCATTTTGTGCTAAAACAGTCGATCAAGTAAAGAGTAGTTTAGCTCTCCTGCAACTGAGGTTTATTATCAACTAACTCATGACTTAAAAAAGGGGGGGTTTCAGTTCTCTATAGGTCCAGGTTGGTAAAGGTACCTTTCATTCATCACTGATGCAAACTGCTTTTTAAATGTTCTCAGGCATGTTGAGTATTCAAATGTGTCTGATAATCTGAAGCAGGTCGGTTTGATGGCAAAGCATAAACAGAAGCCTGTAAAGGGCCACATATTTTTTTACTGCACCGTTCTAGTATCTTTTCAGAATCTTTATCAAATTATTTGCAACTCAGACTGTTTTTGTTTGCTGTTGTGGCAAATTATTTTTTAGCGAGCAGCTGTTGAACAGCTATGAAAGATTTTTATTAGAATGTTTACATTGTGAACATCTGAGTCATGCCTCCAGCAAATCTTAAGTATTATGTCGAATCAACGACATAACTACGAGGTTCCCTTTTTTTTTTTTTTTTTTTTTTTTTACAGAGAAACACTTAAAGGAATAGTACACCCAAAACATGATTAGCCTTCATTTTCTACTCACCCCCATGCTAAACAACACTCTGGAGTACTTTTTTGATATCTCAGATGCATCTGGAGATCTGGGAGGCTTCTTGCTGTCTGCTGACATTCAAATAATGGAGGTCTATTGAGCCTGAGACAGAAAGGTCCATAAAAGTCCACAAAAAACGTGTCAATATTCCTCCATACTGCTCGTCCAATGTATTCCAAGTGTCCTGAGT
>JAGKQL010000031.1:35008126-35103049 GCA_018398635.1 Cyprinodon brontotheroides | reverse complement strand
TTAAAGGAATAGTACACCCAAAACATGATTAGCCTTCATTTTCTACTCACCCCCATGCTGAACAACACTCTGGAGTACTTTTTTGATATCTCAAATGCATCTGGAGATCTGGGAGGCTTCTTGCTGTCTGCTGACATTCAAATAATGGAGGTCTATGGCGCCCGAGGCAGAAAGGTCCATAAAAGTCCACAAAAAACGGTTGAAGGATTCCATACTGCTCGGCCCAATGTATTCCAAGTGTCCTGGAGTGGGTAGCATCCAGAATTTACTCCAAACAAAGTCATTTAGAATGTTTTGTAGCCATAAACAGTAGTGTATAGGGATTTCCTGAAAGCACGCACACGACGCAAGGCCATCACTTCACGCCACGGAAGCCGCAGACCAAACCAGATGAAAGTAAGATGCGGTTTGAACCCTTAGGGGCTTTAAAAACAAAAATGTCTTTTTTTTGCGCTTATGAAACAAAGTACCCTATATTTTGTGGATGTACAGCTACATTTCTCATGTAAGGTTGCAGTGAGTTTTAACACAAACATTTATTTTCGCGATTAAACCAGGACAGTTAATGAGCAACCTGTACTTGTGTGTGCTTGTTTAAGTTCTCGCCTTAAAATGTTTATTTTGGAATAAAGAGGTGAATATAAAAATATTTTTTTCCGATTCATCGATTAATCGAAAAATAATCGAATCGATTAATTCGATTTTAAAATAATCGCTAGTTGCAGCCCTCCTACTTTATTCCACTGATCACAGCAAATATAGCTGCAAGGCAGAGAAAGGATAGAGTTGCTCCGCCCTAACGCGCGTCAGACACCTTTTTGCACCGCTTTGCTGCTTCAGCCGCGCATCAGAACTAACTGGTACCAGCAGCAAAAATGAAGCAGCATTATAGTCTGAAAATTATGGTATATGGTCAAATTAAGGGTAAATTGATTTTTCATTTATTTCAGGGTTCGTTTTTGCAGCGTACATATATAGGGAAGGATTTTCTTTAAATCCAACGCTGTAAAGCTTTTTAGTGTTTCTGCATCTTGTTTATGACACCAACTCTGGTTTGCTGAAATGTTGTAGTTTCAGACCTGTTAATATGACTCGAGGTGCAGCGCCGCACAATTGACGTTGTGTTAGTTCTGTTCATGCTTCAGAGATGCTGCAAGCTGCTTTAGGCAATGTGGAACCGAACATATGCACAAGCCTTTAGGTCATCGCTAAGCTGAACCCACAACATGTAATTTAGTCGTACCAGCTCTGCTCCAGTAGCAGCTTGGTAAAGTCTGAAGAAAAGGCAACGCTGCTGCTGATTGTTGAGCTGAAGGGGGGGGAAGAAATCTATAAATGTTTGCCATACATTGTGTCAGAAGCTGCGTAATTGTAGCCCATTAAATCGGCAGGGTGTCCAGCGAGCCGGCTTTGATGAACGCCGCTTCGCCGCTGCCTCCACCAGCCGCAGCAGGGTCAGCAGGCTGGGGACCGCCGAGACGATTTAAGGCCTGAGTCACTGGTTAATAGTTAATGAGAGTGAGTCGTTCAGAGGTGCTGGATGGTTTCCAACTTCAGGCCTGCTCGGGGACAACCGCCTCACTCACAGCCACTGTGGGCTAGAATAGAGAGGCAACACAGAGGTCTAATCATTTAGTTAAATAAGGCTCCCCTTCTCTTCCTCCTCTGCAGAAAGCTCTGCACACAATAGGACCTAAAACAAACACAAAAGACACACCTACATGCTCCTGTGATGATGTCTCCTCCTAATCTCTCACCCATGTCCCAGAACCAGATTTACAGCCTCTACCATCGCCTCTGCAACTCGTTCCATCTGAATTTCTTCCCTCCCCTTGTTCATCATTTCCCCATTTCTCAGGCCCTACATGCGCCCGGCCATAACTCAGGAGTTCAGGATACCTTGTCATTCAGCCTTTTCCCGGAGAAAAATATACAGTGTTTTTTTTCAGGAAGGTGGAGGATGAAACGCTTCCGAGTGTGCATCTGTCGCAGCCCAACATCCATAAATACAGCCGGGAGAAGTGATAAGTCAGGGGAGAATCAAGGACGCATTAGTCTCTGGGGAAGCAAGCAGACCTACTGTAAGAAGGCGTTATTACCACAAGTTTCTGCTAATGCATAAAGTGGCTATTATCAGAGCATGGCTGCCACGCTTCACCCTTCGCTTCTGAGGTGTTTATTGGTTTATTAGGATCCACGCTGACTTCACTGTACCAATTTAATGCAATGGAATTGAAATAGAGCAAGATATTAGCGTTGTCTGCAGGAGCGCGGAGAATCGTGTCACGTAGGCCGTTAATGTTGTTTCATTATGAGAGCGGATTTAAACGACTGTGTGCCCTGCAGAGGTGACAGTGAATTATAACTGGACAAAATTTACAGTCTCCGGCGAGCGTGCGTACGCCTTTGCCTTTTTCGCTTACGTCCTGCATGCATCTGTGCGCTCGCCGCCATGTAAGCATCTATGTGAGGCGGCGGTACGTTTGCTCGCCAGGAGAAAAGACAGAGATTGGCCGAGAGCTGAGGAGAGAGACTCTCCTGGGTTTAGAGAGAATGCTCATTAAGGCCTCCTATAGCACAGCCAGCTCATTCCTCACAGTCCCAGCGGCCGGCTCCACTACGCTCTGCTTCCTCACCATATCCTCTCCTCTCTTTATCCGCTCTCCTCTATTTCTGTCTTCCTTTCCCCATCTGCGGCTCGCCCGCTTTCCCCCCCCTGCGCGCTCTTCCACCTGCCGTTTGGAAGCTCAAAAAAAAGCAGATGTTTTGACTTTAAGCACGCTGCATGAACGTTCAGCATTTCACCAGTTTAGAAAAAGAAGCACAAACAGTCTGGTTAAAATTAAACGAAGTATGTTCCTGTCTTTCCCATATAGCCTAATTGGACGAAGGATCCCTTCTCTTTTATACGTTGACTTTAACACCAAGCGGCTGAATAAACCGCTGATTGAGTTCTATCCACCGGAATGAGGAAGAGGTGTTTGCGCTAAACATTTCTACACGTGTTTTGGTCTCTGGTGTCTTTCTGAGCAGCGGAGGTGTTAAACAGGTGGAGCTGTCAGTGACAGGAGCAGCGCCGAATCTCCAGAGGCTCCTGGCTAACAGAAGTGGTTTTATATTTAACTCACCCATTTGGAGTCTTCACTCCTCAGTCGGTTGCTACAACCAGAGGTGGAAAATATATTTGAGTTTGTATTTAATTAGGTTATGATATTATTGCACTGATATCTCATCTATAGCTTAAAGGGATAAGAATGGAACTTTATCTAAAAAATAAAAAAAAACAAGAAAATTGAACCCTTTAAATGCAGCTAAAGAGGCTTTTATTTTTATCTGTTTTAGATTGTGTGAGCATAAACTTATAGTCTGGATTGGTTTGCAGCCAGGCCATGCAACTACACCGCTTTAAACATGATGTAAACATGACCAGCAACTTTTCTTCACTTGTTTGGATTAGATCTGGTAAATAGTTAACAGCCTATTGGAAACTGGAGCTTAATCTGGAAAATGACAATTGTTCAAAAATTATGGAAAAAACTTAAAATTCTGAGTTAAATTTAAATTTAATTTTCAATGCTTAAAGGAAATTAAGAGAAGCGGTGACAAAAAACAACAAAAGAAAACAGTCATATATTAAATTGTTTGCAGGGAAACTCAAAAACTGGATCTCAACGATTTAATACCTTTACAACTAGATTCTAAGGAAATGTGCAGAGATTCCCAACAGACTACCAACCTGTCAGGAATCCGCATGGTCCCCCAGGGCAGTGGCATTTAACATATCTCTTTTTAATCTATAGAATCCAGCATTTTAATAAAGTTGTTAAAAGGTGAAAATGACCCAGAAGTGTCTACATCATAGCCAAGATTAAGTTGCTTGAATTCTGTTAATGCTACGAAGAGCTTCTTTTATTTTTCACTAAAGGTTTGCTGCAATCATCCTTTAGGGAAGATAATGAAATGACATAATTCTCATTTGAGCAACAATTGAAGCATTTATGCTCCACAGCAAGAAAAATAAGCATTTGAACACCCTGCTATTTTGCAAATAATCCCACATAGAAATCATGATGGGGTCTGAAATTGTCATCGTAGTTGCGTTTCCACTGTGAAAGAAAAAATACAGAAAACACAATATATGACTTTATTGAACTATTTATTTGTATGATACAGTTGCAAATAAGTACTTGAACACTTGCGAAAAGCACTAGTAATATTTGGTACAGTAGCCTTTGTTTCCAATCACAGAGGTCAAAGGTTTCCTGTAGTTTTTCACACTGTAGGAAGGATTTTGGCCCACTCCTCCACACATATCTTCTCTAGATCAGTGAGATTTCTGGGCTGTCGCTGAGAAACACAGAGTTTGAGCTCCTCCAAATATTCTCTATTGGGTTTAGGTCTGGAGACCGGCTAGACCACGCCAGAACCTTAATATGAGCCACTCCTTGGTTATCCTCGCCGTGTGCTTCGGGTCGTTGTCATTGTTACATTCAAGAATGTAGGTTCATAAAAGAGAAACTGAGTCTGCACAGAATAGGGATTTTTGGCCTCTGCAGAGGGAGAGAGCCACGTTCAGCCACATCTGCTCTCTGGTGGGTTTCCTCAGCAGAAGCCTTGTTATTAGCAGATCATAACACATGGGGTCGGTTACAGAATAGTGTTCTTTTGACAAGGCAATTGATCAGGTCATAGGACAAAATGCTCCTCTGATTGAATCACAGAATAGAGTGGTCTCCTGATAACTGTGATTAGCCTTGCACAAACATCAGCAATTGCATGACAGTTTGCAGTAAACAGAGTTAAGCATCTAATTTCTTCAATGTTCCATATGCACATGCATTAACTTTATAATCATCATTGAATAAACCTGACAGTCATTATGGAAGACCGAGCCTTGTCCCATCTTCATGAAGAAGGAGAATGTTTCCCGAAATCTCGCCATACATGGCCCCGGTCATCCTCTCCTTTATAAAGTGCAGTCGCCCTGTCCCATGTGCAGAAAAGCTCCACCAAAGTATAATGCTACCACACCCATGCTTCACAGTAGGGATGGCGTTCTTGGGATGCTACTCATCATTCTTCTTCCTCCAAACTTGGTTAGTGAAATTATCACCAAAAAGTTCTAGTTGGTCTCATCTGACCACATGGCTTTCTCCCATGACTCCTCTGGATCATCCCAATGGTCATTGGTAAACTAAAATGGAAGGTTCCCCTGCTTAAAGCAGCACTTGTCAAGGCCCATCTTAAAACGATGATGTCTTACTGTCTTACCAACAGTAACTATGGAAACTGTGGTGTTCCCAGCTCTTTTCATGTCATTGACCGGCTCCTCCCGTTTAGTTCTGGGCTCATTTCTCACCTTTCTAAGGATCATTGAGACCCAACGAGGTGAAATCTTGCATGGAGCCCCGGTCTGAGGGAGATTGACAGTCATGTTTAGCTTCTTCCATTTTGCCCCAACAGTAGACCTTTAACTGGATAAGGTTAAAAAAGTGCCAGAAAATTTTGATACTAACAAAATTTACCTGAGTTCTTTTATAAAGACATCGCTTAGGTGTGTTTAAAAATATATTGTACATTCTAATAATCTTTTTTATTATTTAGTATCTGTGCTCTGTTCTTCCCTTTGATGTTGGACCCCATAGATTTGCGAATGGGAGGTGTGTGATTTCAAAAACCAAGTCCAGTGGATATTTTTTGAATTTTTACACATCACACTATCTCGGTTCCTTGACTCCTCGCCATCTAGTGACGATCTGCGGTATTACTGCCAGTATTAAAGGAAAAAATCAAGCAGTTGGTGGCGGTAATGCACCAAAAGTTATTTGACAACCGCCATAAAACACAGGAAGAAGACGAAGGAGGAGGGAATCAAAATCAAAATGGCGGCGCCCGTCACATTCAGAAAGTTATGCTTAATTACTATTGCTGTACTTCGGTGTTATTGCTTAAAATGCCATAATTTAAAATGTTGCGTGGAGAAGATTTCGATTGTTGTTTATAGTTGAAGAAGTCGTTCTTCTTCTGTTTCTGGAGGGGCATTACCGCCAACTACTGGAATGGAGTGTGAATCGGGGATGTGCAGCCAGATGGAGATGACGCGTTCTGCTCATGCGCTCTTGTTATCAGAGAACCGAGCCAGGGAAAAACCGAGCTGAGCCCACCTCTGGAACTGGTCTGCAGTTAGCTCGGTCCGGTTGTGTCTAGTTAGGTTCAGTTCAGTTTGCTTTCCATTTACACATGATAAGTTATCTCAGTTACTGAGCTCGGACCGGTCTCGGCACGGTTTTTCAAGGGTAGTGTAAATGGGGTAGAAGTCAGGTTACCCCTGTCAGAAGGTACGAAGGCAAATTTGGTTGTGACCGGTTTGTCGAAAGCATCTTGCTAACCAGTTAGCAACTTAGTGCTAGTAGGTTTCCAATGGGAAATTCCATTGGGACCAAGTAGCACTAAATTTTAGACTTAGAAACGACGCTGTCAAGGAAACGCTATGGACAGCGGAAACATGCAAGAGGAGGAGAGTTTAGTGTCGGAGGTCGTGGATGAGTCTCCTCCATCATCCATTTTTTATTTAGGAGGAGGAAAGCGGGACGGCAGATGTTGTGGAAGAGGACGTAGGGCGCAGAAGCTTGGTTTGGTGTAGAAGGCTTCCAGCCGTACATGTTTGAGCCCTTGCCTCAAGCGCTGCCAGTTCTGTTAGCTCTTATGCCGAAGACACAGACGCCCATCCTCGTGAACACTGGGACGCGAACTCAATGGGAAAGGAAAGGATTCTTATTTCTTAATTTAACCATTGCGCTTATATTAGCTGCGACAAATGAATTCCTACAACTCTCAATCTTATTGCAAGCCCTCGTGTACGAGCTGGAAATTTCAGACGCACAAGGTTAGCCATTCACTGAGTTTTTATTAGGGAAAGATTGTTACTAATCACACAGGTTCCACAGGAAACTGATGGTTTTTAAGTCCTTTAGCTCTCTTCACATCCCAGAGTCTATCTCTGCTCTCTGAATGTGGTTCCTAGTTGAGATTGCTCTTGGTTTACCCGTCCCCGCCTGAAACCTTTCCCTGAACAGTCTGCAGGTATTCCCAGCAATCCCACTGCTGTTAAACAGGCCAGTTAATGTAAGATATTCTCAGTTAATTCTGTGCCTCCTGCACCCTTTGTCGCTCTACAAAGGAAAAGCTGCAGAGCCGGGTGAGTGTGTGCTGTACAGATGAGTGTCGGTGACGTTATCTGTCATGCAGACAGGCAGCCCGCTGTCGCCTTGATTACCGTTGGCCAGCCAAACGCTTGACCCTCAAGCAGTCGAGGCCCCGCTGGTGGCAGCGGTGGGAGCATTATCCACCTCCACCCCTGCCTGTGTGTAATGGTCCCACTATGTGATCGATGGCCTGTGTACCTGTGGAGATCAGCAGCTACAAAGACACACACACACACACGGACGTTATCCAGGGAGCCAGCTATCATAAAGGCCTGGAAACACATGGCGCTCCTCAGGAAACACCTCCAAGACTCGCCCTGACGCATGGATCCATTACACCGGCAGGACTACATGTTCAGTATATTTATCATCTTGTCCACATACTCTGCAGTCAGCGTTGGAAACAAATGGGAATAAATCAGATTATCTCATTTACAGTCCTGGCTGGATCCATTTTATGCCTCATCCATTAAACGGCACACGCAGAACGCAAGAACTTCTTTCAATTTGAACAGCAGGGATGATCACATCCCATTTGTTTTATCGAGGTTTGCGATATTTTCTATCCAGCCGACGGCTCTTTATGTAAAACACTGAAGATGTGTGTGTATATATATATATATATGTATATGTATATATGTTGTTGTATATATCTGGAATAAACTGACAAACAAAATATTTTATTTCCTGATGTCTGGTCCTCTCTTAGAAACACAAGAAAGATATTCTTACCAATAAATAATCCAAAATAGGTTTTATTTGGCCATTTAATGGGGTTCCGCAGACATTAGAACAAAATAAAGTGTTTCCCACTGTTACAACCACTGGCCTTCATTTATTTTGTTAGTATTTTCTATGTTAGACCAACTCAACTAGTGCATCGCTGTGAAGTAGAATGTAAATTCACTCCAGCATCACTAAACATCGTCTTCAATTGATTTCAGTCAGAAATAACCACTGCATAATTCCCTCTCTGTTCTATGAAGAAATCAGCAAGTTTGAAGCGGCCATTTAAATAAAACTAATAGTGGGATATTATTCTTTGGTAACTGAGTTTACAGTGATTTAAAGTTATATATTAATGAAATTGATGTTTAGAATTTGCGACCAAAACTTTACAAAGATACTCTGTAACGAGGGGCGATTAGCCTCTCACGACCACCTCCCGATCAGGAATCGTAAGGTCGGGAGAAAATCAAACTTGTTTGAAATTCAGTCGCCTTTCATGAGGTGTTCATGGCCTGCTGTTAAAGGAGAGCTACGAGCCGATTTACCGGAACCTCAGGCACTGCAAATGTGCAAATAAGGGAGTTCTTCTTGAGCGCCATCTCTCTGTGCTGAGTACGAAGTGTGGATTTTTGGAAGTGCAGTGTGAGCATCGGGTCACACAGCGTGAGAACAAGTATCGTGAACTGTGAACTTTTAAACGCTGCGGTTTCGTCGTACATTTTGAGCTGTAGCTGCGTGCTATGATAGAAAATAATGCAGTGTATGACCGACTTTAGACTGACTTCCAGAAAACCACATAGATTACTGCACTGCAAAAACTGAAATGTAAGTAGGTCAATTTTTCTTGAAATAAGTTAATTTTTCCTTGATTTAAACAAATAAGACTATTAGTCAATAGAGCAAAATTGTTTAAATAATAATTAAAAAAAATCTTATTTCAAGTTCATGTTATCTAATTATCTTCTTAAAGGCTCACACTGAGCCTGGTTCTGCTGGAGGTTTCTTCCTGTTCAAAGGGAGTTTTTCCTCTCCACTGTCGCTACAAGCATGCTTAGTGTGAGGGATTGCTGAAGAGTCAATGAGTCGATGCAATCAGCTGGTTTTCCTTAGATAGAAAACTTTGAATCAATCTGACTGGATGATCTGGTTGAACTGGAAAGTGCCTTGAGATGAAATGATGTGAATTGGCGCTATAGAAATAAACTGAATAGAATTCTTTAAGGCTAGAAATCCTTATTCCATTGACAGATCATCCTATTTGCCAATTAAGGGCAAACACGCTTATTTCAAAGAGCTTATTTTTAGATTAGTTTGAAACGATGTCGAAAAGATGAATGCTTTAGTGTCCTGAAAGGTTAGCTGTAAAACAGTAAATATCCATCCATCCATCAATCTTCTAACACACTTAACCCCAAGTGGAGTCATGAGTAAATATAACTATACCATTTTTTTTAATATATAGTTGTTTTAAACAGATGAAACAATTTATTAAGTCATGTAAGTTAGTTCAAGTGCATAATATCCGATAATCTTTAAGAAACTGGTAGATCCTGGTGTTTACCTGCTCAAATTAAGGGCAAAATTAGGAAACGTTTGCTTATTTTTAGATCAGTATTAGCAAGTCTTAATTTTCTGGTACCAGAGCCTGGGATTAGTTTAGGTAGAAAGCCTTTAAATGAGATTTCATAAATGAAATGCTCCAGTTTTAAAAAAACAACAACCCTGTTTTGAGGTTTGAAGGCTTCTTCTAGATGTTGGTATTTAGGTTTCATTAGAGGGGGTTGCTTTCAGCTTTCTGCTCTTAAAGTTTTATCTTAATTATTTCTTAAGCTCTGTTTTTGGCTCCCAGTTGGTGTTACAGCCAGGTTGTAAAATACAAATGGGCACTTAGCAGAACATATTAACGGGAGCTGAAGAAGTGTTTATAGGGGGAGAAAAGTGCAAATCCAGGCAAAATGAGACCAAATGAGAAATGGCAGGAAAAACAGTTTCAGTAGTGAGCAGGTAAGCCTGTGATCTCCTTAACAAACACAATTTAACACAAATATACATTAAAAAAAGATGCAAAGGAACCTTAACACCCCCCAGAAGATGGCTGCAGTAATTCAGCGTTTAACAAACGGTTGCAAAACACTGTTCCTTTGTTTCCTGAATCTTCCTGCAACTTTTTTTCTGACTGCACATCCCAGCGTTGTTTATTCATATAGGAAAAAAAAAAGGCAAATCAATGAAAGCTCGCTTTACATTTCTTTAGTTGTGCTTCCTACACTTTCTCCCCTTTTCAGGCTCTTATTTGTATTCCTCGTCACATAAAAAGGATTCCTGTGATGGTGTTTTATCGTTATCACACCTCGGCGGGGGAAACAGAAGTCCCTGCATGAGGTGGCGCATCTGTGGAGCTTACATCGTTTTCCGTTCCCAACGCAGATCCCCGCTCCCCGTTCCTGTCTGTCTCCTCCATAAACAAATAATCCGTCTCACTTGGTCTTTTCAAAACTCTCCACTTGTCCTTTTGGAGAGCCAAGGTTTCGGCGTCCATCGCTCCCTGCTGCCGCAGCAGAGATCTGTCAACAAACTTCTGAGGACTTTCTCACTTGGCAAACTTAAAGAAGGAGCGGGGGGGCGTCCCAGGAGGTAATCAGGCTCCTCCTGCTGCCAGTGTCTTTAAACAGAATAGATAAAGGAGGAGCGGGTCATGCAGGAGAGCTCAGGTACTCTGCAGGAAAAGTTCAGTGTATTGATGTGCTGCAAAGGGCCAGTGGCTCACAAAGAGAGGAGCCCGTCAGACCGCAGGCTTGATACCGGCACAGGTTAGAGCCCAGAGGGAGTCGGGTTAGAGCCCAGAGAAATTGACTTCTGGGTGGAGGAATAAAAAAAAAAAAATTCTTCTAAAACTCTTCTTTTACTCCTCTCAACTTTTAAGGAGGACAAGAAAAAACCGTGGATAAATGACTGTTTTCTTCACTCTAATGATCCACAGGTGTCTCTCAGACTTGGCCCTGCAAGTGGAGAGGAGCTTTGATGATGGAGTTATGCTGCTAGCAGATAAAAGCAACACCCCACCTCCACACACACATACGCATCCATGTTTAACAGCCTTACTGAGGACCTTATAGTCACTTCCATTCATTTTGAACCCTTTCTACAGTATGTCCTACCTCACTGAACCGTTACAGGTGCAAACCGAACCATAACCCTAATCTAACGGGTGATGAAGTCCTGTGTTTCTGAGAACGGAATCACTTTATTAAACAATCTGAACAAAGAAACCAAAGAATCACAATCAATATTCACGTTTAAAAGGACAATAAAAGCTGGGTGAATGTGTCAGTTATGCCTGAAACAAAATAATCAGGTCCTTTTTTTATGTTTTGTTTTGAGATAATGCAGAAAATCAACAAAAACATATCCGTTTTGGACGACATATTTTATTTCTACGGAAGAGGATTAGGGCCAGTGGAAAAAAAAAAAAAGTTAACTGATTTTTTAAATCTTATTTCAGATTAGTATGGGAAAAAAGTCAGAATTCTGACTTTAATCACAGAATTCTGACTTTTTCTCAGAATTCTGACTTTTTTCTCTAAATTCTGACTTTTTCTCTAAATTCTGACTTTTTTCTCTAAATTCTGACTTTAATCTTAGAATTCTGAATTTTTTATTGTCAGAATTCTGAGAAAAGGTCAGAATTCTGACTTTAATGTGTAAGAATTCTGACTTTAATCTCAGAATTCTGACTTTTTCTCAGAATTCTGACTTTTTCTCAGAATTCTGACTTTAATCTATAGAATTCTGACTTTTTTTTGTTGTCAGAATTCAGTCAGAATCCTGAGAAAAATGTCAGATTTCTGAGAAAAAGTCAGAAATTTGACTTTTTTTCCCTCCATGTTAAAACTGAAATAAAATTTAAAAATCAGTTAACTTTTTTTTTTCAGTGGCACTAATCCTCTTCCGTACATTTCAGTATATTTTCGTTTATATTTTGATGCTTATTGTGTCGTCATTGATTTTGTGTATTTATAATTTCTCTGCAAATTTATTGCTTTGTGTAAAGGGGGCAGATAACAAGATCATTCTTCTTTCTGCTTCGTTTCAATCGGCACATTATGATGTTTGTTTTTATGTTTAATTGTTTTTTTGTTTGAACACAGTGGATACAATAATTTAATAGATGAACTGAAAAAAGCGACGACAAGAAAAAAGTCCTCACTCCGCTTCAATGTCCTCACTTCACTGGTAAAATGCGAAACACGTGTTCTTACTCTGCTGAAACTACACACACGCACACACGCCTCTACTTTCATGATTCTGAGTTCAGCGCTCCACTGTTATCGCTATGGTAACCCTTTATTATGATTCATCTTTGCTACATGAGTTCAGGTAAAGGAAGAGGAAACCGCCACGGTTCGAGGTCCTCTAGTTATTTTTTATTTTTTATCATGTATCTCAATGTCTTGCCTCCTCAGCTCGTCTTTGTCTCTTTTCTGCTCTTTGTCCATTAATCACAAAAAGGAACATGTGGAGCTGCAGTCTGAAGTTAACATCTACTCAGTTTAACCGTAAATGTCTGCTTCAGGGATTCTATGGTACAGAAGCTTCTGGTTCAGGCCTGGTTGGATACTGGAGCAGATTGGTAGAATGATTTAGAGCAGTGGTGGCCAAAGTCAGTCCTTGAGGGCCGCTGTCCTGCAGGTTTTAGAGTTTTCCCTGCTTTAGGACAGCTGATTCTGATGCTGCCATCACCGTGCTCCATTGATGGTACTGTGCCCCGTGGTTTAAATCTCTCTCCTTTTTTCATTCTTATCAGCCTGATTATGATGTGAAAATCATGCCACTATGGACAGTGAGACTGGTTTTCACTGTTACCAACTCTTGCTCCTTAAAGAGCCGTAATGCAAGTCTTTCAAGTAGCCTTTTTATTTGACAATTTATGGCTAAAACATAGTTTGATGAACAGGCTGACACCTCAGTAGTACATCGCTGATGCATCTATAAGCCTGCATTCTATCCATTATCTCTGCTGGGGTCCAGCTGTCTCTGGGCGAAGGAAAGCCTTTATTCTATTTTCCTTCTTTTTAGCTAATTTTGGCTTCGAAGTTTCCACAATGTTCTGCGAATGTGACGTCAAGTGCGTCCATGTTAGGTGCATCCAACCTAGCAAGTGATCAAAGTTATCAAACTGGATTTTGTGGATACTCAGAATCCAGCTGAATGGCAACGCAACATAAAGTGAAAAAAAAATAAAAAATATGACCGTGAGATAAGAGAAAAAGCAGAAGAGAGCTGTAATTCTGTGTTTTGGCAACAGGTGGCAGTATCATTAGAAAACTCTTTAATGCCTCTTTAAAGTCGCTACATGACACCATAACCTAATTTGCATATTCAGTAACAGTTTGATCCATTTATAGGAGAGAGGAATGTCAATATCAACAAATGGTGAATAAAATAATTCTACCTAAATTAACATCTAAAAAAAGCAACCTATAAAGCAATCTAAATGGTAAATGGCCTGTACTTATATTTATACACTGTTAAAAAAGTAAATGGCAATTGTTGTTCTAACACACAATTGTATTGTAATCCGACGTCAGAAATATAAATTTGACATCTAACAAATAAATACACGTTTGCCCAACTCAAATTCTCAGAAGTTGGTTTTAACAAGGAGTTTTAAATCGCCTATACAAGATTTTTTGAGTTCCCTCAACTGTAAACTCATGGGCATGCACGCTGCTTATGTTCATGGACACGCCCACTACGGTACGGGGTTTCCTATCCCTTTCTTCAAGGGCACAGCCTTTTTCCCTCGTGTTTGAGAAGCAAGATTGGCGGACATTGTGATTTTATGCCATCTGGAGAACCACGGAGGAGACGACCTCTGGGACCTGCCCCACCAGTTTTCCCGGTGAGTGCTGCAAAGTACAGACAGTTAGCGATTAGCTCCGCGGAGTTAGCATTCCCCTTGTGGTGTATTGCCACCGAAGCAGTATGAGTTCTACATGTTTTCACGCGTTTTGATGAAAGGAAAAACACCCGCGCTTATATATGCTGCAGCGAAATAGCAGCGTCGCGTGCCGCGCATGTGCGGGTGAGAATGTTTATGCATAGAGAAAAGAGTGTGCCTGTTATTTTCATTGTACAAATGAAAAGAGACATTAAATTGAGTGTAATAACTTATTACATTTCTAAATTGTTTTATGTAGTGCAGTGTTGTTGCACTCAGGCACAGAATATTACAAGACTACATTATTTTACTTTCTTAATCCGATGTGGGTATTTACTGTTCAGCTGTAAGTGGTTTTATAATCATTTACATGTGGATTTTTTGCTTTCATGATTTTATTTGCTTTACAAGAAAAACAGTGACATTAACATTTTATATGTTAACCCTGTAATGCAGCAGCAAGCCGTAATGAGTTAGAAAAGTTACATTACACACTGAAATTTATCATACTTGGAGAGATATAAACTGTACAGTTAAGAACAAAAGAAGTGAATGGATTTAACTAAGCCCTGTTGTGCTATGCAGGCAGGGTTTTTTGGATACCCTGGATTCTCGATTCTCTCCTTAAATGGAGATGGCGGAATAACCGTGTGAACATCTGGATTTGGACTGAAGAGAAGGATTTGGACTGAAGAGGACTTTCTTTTCTTGCATTCATCAGTCCTGTCGGAGTGGTAGGACTAAAAAGAAAAAACTCAGAGATAAAAGGGAAAACCTTTTTCTTTTTCGTTGGGAAACAAGAGCATATTATTTTATTTCATTTTATTTTTTTAAAAAGGGTGCACCCAATTTAAAGAGACTACAATTGAAAAAAACAAACTGAAGGCCGTCCAAATTTGTAAAACTGTTATTTTTTCATATATGTTAATACACTTACTTCACAAAAAATTACCTGTGTGTTTTCCTCTTTACTAAAATGGTGTCTTACTGTTTTTTTACACTCATCATCACTCTTACGAATCTAGAACATTCTGGTCCAGTGTCAGGTTACTTTGATCTGTGCAGTTAAGATTATGTTGTTGAACATGGTTTTTATACTGTATCTATTGATGCCATGTTTGGCTTGAAGCAATAAAAATGTTGTATTAACATAATTTTTTGTGTGTTGAATGATTGGTAGTGAAGACGATTGGTAGGACTAAAAAAACTGAGTTGATAGAACTCAACTTGCAGATAACACTACAAAATCTGAGTTTGTAGAACTCAAAATCTATATGTCAAACTCATAAAACAAAGTTGATAGAACTCAGAACTTAAAGGTGAAACTCAAAAACCTAAGTTGGTAGAACTCAAAATTTCTATGTAACACTCCAAAAACCTAAGTTGGCAGAACTCAAAAATCTTTGTAAACTCAACCACAGTGAATTTAAGTAAGGAAAACTCAAAAAACCAAATGCATCACGTTGCCTAGAAAATGTAAGTTCTGTCAACCTCTATTTTTTTTTCAGTGTACTGCATTCAGTTATTCACAGATTCACTCACGCGCGCGACTGATGGTGGCAAGCTACATTGTAGCCACAGCTGCCCTGGGGCTCACTGACAGAAGCGGGGCTGCCGTACACTGGCGCCACCGGGCCCTCTGACCACCATCAGTAGACAATGTAGGTGAAGTGTCTGAAGGTCGGAACCATCAATCCTTTGATTTCAGGGCAAACTCCTACATCCAACGCCACTGTCGCCCCCTACCTAAACCAAAACTATCTAAATCTTATTCAATCAACTTATCCAATTCACTTGAATGCAGTTAGCAGAGGCAAACATACTGTGTGAGGTAAGAATAAAATGAAGGGAGGAAAACATTTTAGTCCAGCAGTCAAAACAAAAACATGTAGTAAAGAATTATATTTGCGTCCCGCTTTGTAATCCAGGGAGGATTGTTGGAAGATTGGTATGCGACTCATTTTAAATGAAGGAAAAAGCAGCTCATGTTGGTAACTGCTGAAGATTGTAACCCAGGAGTGGAGTCTGCATGGTAACAGATTTTTTTTAAGGAGCAGAGTGGAAATGGAAATTTAGGCTGCTCAGACAAACATGATGGAGAAATAACGTAATTTGGCTGCTTGGACCTGTCGCGCATTAGCCAAGCTTCACAAATTAACTCCAATATGGATGATTTTGGGATTTTTGCAGATTTTAGAAACAAATTGACTCTTCCAAATACTATTTACATGTTTGTAGTTGTTCGTACATAAAAATCTGGATTTGGTTCGAAATAATTCGCAAGAAATTTTACTGAGCCGTACGTTCACATTGCAGGCCTTAATGCTCAATTCCGATGTTTTTGTGGAATCAGGTTTTTTTTGTTTTGTTGCTTTGCTGTTAACATTTCCAAATATATACAACTTGTGCCGCAATTTTCGGACTATTAGCTGCACCTGAATATAAGTCGCAGAAGCTAAATTGCATGATTTGTACATATACAAGCCGCACCGGACTATAAGCCGCAGGTTTTTTATGTAATTACCAAATAGTTCGGTGCAATAAGAGAGGATAGTCGGGAAAGAGGCAACTGCTCTGGGGAAGCTCCTATTTGTTATTTACTGGTACGCTTTTTTCCAAAAGGAGGATGTGACACAAACTGTCTTGGGCGCCGCAATGTCCGCCTTTCTCGCGGTCGCGTCTGTCTCGCACCACTCGCGTAGAAGTCTGCTTCCGGAGGACCTCCTGCATTCCCACGCCCTGCGCAGCTACCGTACTTGTTTGTTGAAGCAAATGTGACGCTTCAACATGGTGGATGGTAAAACCGTGTAGATTTAGGTATTAACCTAGTTGCCCTTAGCTGTAAAAGTCCATGATAAGCTGCGCGCATTATATTAGTCGCAAGGTCGAAAAAACAGGCAAAAATTCGCGGCATATGTACGAAAATTACGGTTATATGATCTCCTGTCTTAACTGCATTCATACAGTTTAAAAATTGTCCCGCATGCGGGATAGAGGTTTAGCCTCAGGAGACCATCCTGATCTCGCGAAGCTTTTAAGATTTCACTAAGCTAATCAGTCTGGAGACTCTCCGCTGAAGAAAATTTGAAGCCGTTCACCAAACGTCAACTTCCAATCAGCGCTTGGCTTTGAAGGCGGGTTGAGGTGTGACGCAACGGCGAGAAGCGCCGACAGTTCAAATCCTAAAGAACATGGCGGTTTCAGCCGATGAAACTAGCGCTAAGCGTGGCTATCTATCGAGCAAGTTTTATCGAATTACAGAGTATTTCTTCACTGAAAGAAGAAAGCAAAACACTGCTCTGGAGGCTTTTCTCAGAGGAAAAGATGTTTTTGCTCTTCTCCCGACTGGTTTTGGCAAGAGTAGCCTGGCTTGTGGTTGTGTTTTCGCTTAGTCGCCCTGTTAGTACGCCATATGCTTCGCTGATCTGATTGGTTTATTTGGCCCGCCTATCACCAACATAGGCCAATCAGCTAACCAGTATTTTCGCCCTTCCCAAAAAATTACTGCAACGGAGAAGGCTCTCCAGATGGATATGCGGAGCAAATCCATCTGGTGGAGTCAGGTTACAATAGAGGACGCAATGACATCACAAGCAAACACGTTCTGTTTTTACACACGACAGCGCTGGAAGTTGCATCTAGCCATCTTTTCCCAACCTTAAAAACTCAATCTTTTCAATATGGTTAAACATAAATACTACTTCAAGGTCATTTTGTCTGCCATGGTTGTTGTCTTTCTAGCAGCTTCTGCATAGCAAGATGCAGAATAGTGACCTTTGTCGGCTACTAATGGCGTTCAGCTGGGATAAATGCGACCTGGCTGTTCAGACACAGGTCGCATTTGAAAAGATCAGATGGGTATCGCGTTCAGATCCACATATGAATTGGCCTGCGTCATTTGGGAAAAAAAATCAGATTTGAGTTGTTCAGACTGTCAGGAAAATATCAGATCCAGGTCGCATATGGGCAAAAGAAATCTGATTTGGGTCACTTCAGGCTGCTGTGTGAAGAGCTTTTTTGTTTGGATTCTGTTTGTCATTTTAATTTATACTTGGAACTCATTTATTTTCTTGAATTTCAAGTGACACCATTTTTGGACCAAATGTCACACTGTTAAATAAAACCATAAAATCAATCAAGCCTTGGCTTTCTGCATCCAATCTTACATTTGGCTTGTTTAAAAAGTTCCTTTTTTTTAATATTCCATGTGAATTAATCTTCTCAGTTTTGCAACATTGCTCGGAGTTCCCAAAGGTTAGAAAAGCAGTGACAAAAGTCACTGTTTCCTTGCCTTTTTTTTCCCCCCTTTCAATTCCTCACTTTCTCATCCAAGCTCAATTTGGTTTGACTTGATTTGATTTGAGCCCTGCCACTTTCAGTTTGAATAAGGTAACCAAGAGTTATTTGCTCGGAGAGACAAGAGCCTCGGTGGACGGAAAGGTTTGATGAATTTTCACGCTGCTTAAAAATTCCAACTTTGCTTTATTCAAATGTAACGCATGACGACAAAGAAACAGGGTTTGATGAGGTGCGGGAGATGTAAATGTTGACTGGAGCCTCTCCACTTATCTCCCCTGCCAAGGAAGGTGCCCGGCAACGCAATTATACGATCTGAATTGATTCAAAGCGTGCTCCTTTATGCGACTGAGTGCTGCTCCATTGCTTTGACGGGGGGAGCTGTACTGTTACGTCCCCCGGGGGGAGATCTGTGGATCAGATAGAGCATGCTGGGAGATGTGCACTGCAGATTCTCCGCTGAGATGTAAGGTTATTTTTCCGGGCATTCATATTTTCCCACCAGGGGAACACACTATATCCCAGATTCTGGCCTCAGTTGTGTTGAATGTGTTCCTGAGTTTACTTCTCTTGGTCCATTGTTTTTCTTGTTAAAATTGTTTCAAAAGAAACTCTCTGCGGTTAGCTTCTTTCTGCCTTCCAGTTTCTCTAATTTAACCTTTGCACTCAACTGCTTGAAGTGTTTGATATTCAGTTGTTGGAAATTCTCCCACTCTTTTAAAATAGAGGCCTCTCAGCCTAATTTTACAGATGTAAATGTATGTAAATGTCGAAAGGCAGAATGTAACCCAGGCTTACGGAAGGAGTACGAAACAACCTAGAGCTTTAAATATGTGTCAATATATTGAAAGTGATGCAAAAAAAGAGGAGCAGTTGATACGATGGTTGATAGTTGCAAAAGCGATGGAAATGTATAAATGTGCAGCAAATACAAGAAATACTGTGGACACCAGAATGACATTATAACACAAGCCCGTGCAAAGAAAAAAGAAGCTGCAATCACAGAAAATAGAGAGCGCCAAACTGTGAGAGCACTACAAATATAAAATCTGCTGCAAGAAACATTTATACTAATATCTATGCATGCTAAGAAAACAAAGAACTTTAAGTAAAAATTAAAAAGTTAATTTTTTTCTTTTTTCAACCACATGTTCTCAGGGGGGGTCATGTTGATGTTTTTTATGCGAATCTGGCCATTTCTCAATTTTCGTACTTGTGCATTCTCGTGTGCTAGTGAAACGTAATCAGCCCTAACACTGTTCCAATTCACAAAAAACACAAGACAGAGAATGAACAAAGTCCACGGATGTTGTTCCTGCCCCTCCCTCTTTACCCAGCATGCATCAGAGCAGACTTGTTCGTTCTTGAGACTAGAGAATGACATTTTTTAAAGGGAATCCCACGGGTCACGGGATTCCCGTGGATGGGAGTCAGTATTAGTAACGCGATCACGTGATTCGAGACGGTACAGGATTAAACATTAACGGGAGCAGACGGAGCGGGAGAAAACCAATAGTAACTAAAAAAAAAACTAGGATCGATGCCAACAAATTAAATAAAATAGAAAAAAAATTAGTACTGGCGCTGGGCGCCGCCATTTTGTAGTTTTTTGCCTTGAAGCCTACACTATAATGCTTACTCAAAAAAAAACTACACAACCCAAAACCAACAGTGCTTCTGCTCTGAGATTTGCACCGCCGCTTTCAAAAAAAAAACAAGAATGGGAGTGGTGCAGGAGCGGGAGTCATTCTGAATGGGATTGAGATGGGGAGTGGGAGTAATTTCACCAGGAGTGGGGACGGGACAGGAGTGAAAATCCACTCCCGTGTCAGTCTCTACTTTGAGACCGACCGCTGTCCCAGCATGCAATGCGGCAGTAGAAACTTCCAGTTTAGCGCTCAGATTATTAAGTTAAAAGTTCTCTTTCTGTTGCCGTTATTCTATGAAAGTACTTTTTAATATCATTTGAGGCGAGAATATTATACTTTTAAGCGTCACTATATGACATTTACTGATTTAGTGCGTAATTTAAAAAATAGTTGAGAATAATGTTGAGAAAACCATGGCAACCAGCGGACCTTTGAGGCTAACCGCACCCAGCATAGTCGTGTGTTAAGTACCGCTGGCTCTGATGCCCAATTTATTTATTTATTTTTTGGCAAACTATTCATTTAATTTGTGCTTATCTGATTGTGTTAATAATTATTTCTCCGCTAAATAAAAAAAGTAAGAATTTATAATTATCTAGAGACTTTTAATAACAGGAGGTGAAATGCAGCTCCAGACTAGCTTTTAATGTGGTGATGTCATCACTATGCTTCTGATCCAATTGACCCATATTTATGCTGCATCCTCCCGTTCTCCTCGAGTCCATACTTTCGTTTCTTCTTGTCAAGAACATACTTGGCGAGGAAACGCGTCCGTACTCACGTTCGTGTTAGTTGAGAAACAGCCTCTGTTTAATAGACATTTATTCTTAGTAATGTCTATGTTTTTAGGCCCCATATGACTCGATTATCTCCCCCTAGTGGTCTGGAGCTATTCCGTTTTGCAGCACTAGTTTGCAGTTTTATTTTATTTATTTTTTGTTTGTTTTTTTGTTATTTACACTTATGTTCTGTGGATAATTGTTTTTTGTTCGTTTTTTTGTCGTCAGACATTAATTTGTACCATTGTCTGGCCCTATATTACAAAAGGTCCTGAGCTTTTAAGGTGTGCTTGATTGTCTCAAAGATGATTAATGAAAATATCTTTTTTTTTTTATCATAATCCAGAATATGAAGAGCTTTCCCATTGCAAAAAAGTTACATTTTTGAAGACGTTTCGCTTCCCATCCAGGAAGCTTTTTCAATTCAAAATGTAAGAAATGGTGTTGACTTCGAGGCTTTATACAGTAGCCCAACCAAGCTTGTTTTTGCTTAGAAAACAGAAAACCTTGCCTATTTAGCAAGGCCAACAATTCCCTTTAATGAGCCCCGTTTCAGAGACATAGACGGGTATAGAGCATCGAAGGCAAACCAAAGAAGCCAAATAAACCCATTCCAAAGGAGCGGACCCTTTCGTCTGTTTCAATTTGCATGTTTTCTAAGCAAAAACAAGATTTTGTTGGCCTGCTATATAAAGCCTCTAACTCAACACTATTTCCGACATTTAGGTGGAATTACCCTAACCTAAATGTTATGATAAATAACATTGATAGTTATGTATATTACATTTCTGACTATATACCCTTTTATTATTACACACTGTAGCTTTAATCACCTTGTCCATTGTGTTTTCCTCTCTAAGATTAACATTGATCTGCTGGTGAGAATCATTATGTCTCAGTCTAAACTGTACAGTCAAAAATACAGAAAAGAGCAGGGAATCAAACCCTGAAAAAAGTAGCTCTATATATTGTTTAGTAAAGTGAGTAAAAACACTATTATATAGTGTTTTTACTCACTTTTTGTCTTTCTATAACGACATTATTTCTCCCACAGCATCAATAACATGCACATCACTTCCGCGATGACGTCATTTAGCGACTTTTAGCGACTTTTAACACAGCCAATAGCTACTCTCCTTACTGAGGAGTTGGCATCACTGATTTTCTCTAAGAAGTAACAGATGTGATGACAAATTTTCTCAGTACACTTTTTGAGAAAACGTGGGCAGTTGTTTGGAAAGGTGAGAACAAGGTTCACCAGGTTTTCTATGGGTGATAAAAGACAAGCCCTGGTGAGGAATAACCAAAGGTTCGGTAACAGTATACTGGTGCAGAACTTTTTGGCTAAATCAATCTGGTAAATGTTGGCGTCTGGCACAATTTGTCTGTAGCTGTTCTATCAGGAAGCGCCGTCCCCACCTGTCGTAGAGTCTGCATAGTAGCTCTCTCCTCTGCATCTCTCTGCAGCCATTAGAACTGCAATCAGCACAAATTATCATTTAGCTAAATGAAAGAGGAATATCGGCACTGAAATGTAAATCATAAACAGCAGATGTTTAACAGCGCAGCAGATGTATTTCTATCAGGAGCAGTGCGAGGATTCATGGAGTTGCTTCCTTCGAGTACAGTTTTGAGTCATGGTCCAGTGCATGCTTCGCCCATAGCCAAGCCTGTGGAAGGCTGTGCATCTGTCGAGGGGCAAGCTCAGTTTAGATTTTCTGTGCATGCTTGTCTTTGGGGACGGCGTGTGCACGAGGCCGCGTAGGCTTGTGTTTGTCGCTGTGTGTTTTGAGTTTTGCGTGTTAGCTCTAAACAGAGCTGCTCGCTGCCTGCCTGTCTCCTGCCCTCCACCCACCAACCCAAGAGGGTCATTCAGCCCCTCTTTTCAGCCTCTAATCCCGTCTGTCCGGAGGAGATAGAGGGGAGCGGACGGCCGCGGCACACTCGGGGCACCGCAAACACAATCACCAGCCTTTCACAGACACTTAACGGGGCTTTGCGCTTGTTCAACAAGGCAAAACGCGGCAGGAGGGATCAATTTAATACAAGGCCCGACTCGAATGGAAAAGAGGGTAAATAAATTAGCAATGACAGCGAGGACTGTTGCACAATTTGTGTAGTGGCTGTCCACTTTCCTTCAGGCTCGCCTCCGTTGCTCTTTGGCGTGGCGTCTGCACGCTTCCATTTCGTCCCTCGGCGGCAGATGGGGATGAGCTGAGGAGGAGCAGCCCTGGCCCTGCTCTCATCAGGCTGTGTTATTTTAATAAATCACTTCTGCCATTGCTTGCTACATTAATTCCCCGGGCCCAGAGGGCTGTGTTGCCACTAGCAGCGATCTGCATGAGGCGCTAAATGATGTGGGGGATCCCCTGGTGAGAGAACAGAGGCTCTGTGAATCTTCCCTCCATCGCTGCCTTGTCTGTTTGGCTCTCACCCTGGGCTAGCCCTGTTCTCAGTAGGCATCATAATCATGAAGGACCCAGCGCCTCGTCATACGGCACATACCAACGAGACCCGCGCACACTCAAAAAGGAAGCCTAACTTTGCCTCATTCATGGACTTGATCACTCCCAATCTTGCAGTTGTTTGCACTCTCCAGGGAAGCTCTTCCAAAGACAATACGTCTCCCATTGTTTTTAACCTACATCTTTTGCTAGAGCTCTGTTTGCAGAAACATTTAGTCTCTTTTGATGCAATGTTTGTTTACGGAGAAGATCATAACCCTTGGACTTTGCAATATTTCTGCAGGTGGCAACATGCATGAAGACAACATAAACGCAGCTGCTTTTAAACAGCTGCTTGACTGAATTCAGCGCAGCGTGACTGAAAATGCAGGTGGTTATGCACACCGCAGTCACCCAAAGTGGTAACAGTGGAGATTGGGATGAATGTATTTCTCTGGAGGGGTGTTTTCCAGACGCCGCCATTTCCCTTCCTGAATCCAATCTCTTGCAGTGTTTTTTTTTTTTTTTTTCCTCCTCCTTTCTACATCATAACTCCTGAGACTGAGGTGAGGTTGCTATTGGTATGCACAGACGACACCGGCGGATTCACCAGCACGAATACCGCCGGGAGATTATACTCTTCCTGCTCTGCGCAGCGGGGGATTCGGCCACCTGAAATAGAGCGCTTGGGAGTGTGCGGTGTGTGCCCGGAATGACGGAGCACTGCAGCGGCCGAACATGCCAGACAGACACAGGAGTGGAAACTCAAGGACTCCTGCAAATACAGTAATCTCTCTTGCTTTTGTTTGTTTTGTTTTTTTAGTTTGTTTTAGTCGTTTTCCTAAAGGGATTCCTAAATTGCTGCAGCTCAAAATCTATCTTTCTTACTGTCATTGCGTGACGGACAATGGTTAGGGAACGTGGGACGTGATTTAAAAACGTATCAGTTGAACTTTTGGAAAGGATAAAACCCACTTGAGATGGCACAAAGTAAAAGCTGTTCTCCGAGGGACTCCACGTTATGCGCCGGGTCATTTATAAATCCACTCAAACAAGACAACAAGTCAGACTTAATAGTTTTGAGACCAAATACCTCCATTTATTTTGACTTTAACAACAAAATGGTTTCTTGATAAATAATTCACTACAGTCAGTCGTAGTGAAAATGAAAGTACGGCCTTTTAAGTCTGAGGGCTGTGTTTATCAGGACTAAATAAAAAGGAGCTCAACTCTAACAGACTTTTAGACTTTTTAAATGTATACTGTAACTGCAGGAGCAAAAAAAAATAAAAATAAACACCAACCCACAGACTCCAGACTGTCATTATTTATTAAAGAGCTGTCAGAGAAATATGAAGTTTACCCTATAATCCTATAGCTCTCTGAGACTCTGTTAGCAGCGAAAACTGTTTTGTTGACTTTGTTAGTATCTGGCTTGTGGAGGACCCTTCTGTCCGCTGTTGCTGTAGTTCATGAAGGTTTGCAGACATTGATTTCCGGGTGGATCCCTTAAGGTTGAGCAAAAACATTTGAATCAAGTTCAGGTTGATTTCACCTTGATTCCTGACTTTTTTTCAGTTGTAGACGTGCTGCTGCGTTTGAACCACCGCCCTGTTGATGAGCAAGTTTGATCCAAGCATCGACTGTTAGGCAGGTACAGTAACAGCTGTTCAAAATAGCCTTTCCCAGCCGAATTGCAGCCCACTTCCCTCCAACTAACAGCGAAATCCCCTCCAACTTCCAGCCACTGGAGTGATCCCCTCGTGACTCCATCCTTCTTTTTAGGTCTTAATTAGGGATGGAGCGGTTTATGAAAACCCGTCGAACCGTTCGGTTCGACTTTCTCGTCGGTTCGGTTGGCGTGTGTTGCGTTTGGTTCATGCTGCGCTGCTCCTTTTCTCATAGAGGAAGCCTTTACACTCCACCGGAGCAGAAGGTGGCGGTACTGCGACCAAAAACCAGCCGCCAGTAGTAAGCAAGAAAGAGAAGAAATTGAAACAAGCGTGGCAAGTTGGCCAACAGAAAAAAATGAGTTGTTGTGGAGAATTGTTGTTGGGAATGCAGAGTGGGAAAGAACAGGAGTTTTGGAAGGCGATTGCCAGCAGCACTTTATAGGTCTGCTGTATGGGACCACTTTGCATTTAGAGTGACCTACGATGACGGTGGAAAGAAAGTTGTGGATAAAAGTGCAACAGTGTGCAAGCATTGTGCAACACGTTTTGTTTATGCTAACAGCAACACCACCAACATGTCAGGCTAACGATCAACATATACCGAACTGAACCGAAAACCTTTAGGAAAGTGGGGAAATTTTCAATGGCTACTACTGTATCATCCTTTTTGGCTCTGGCTAATTTCATGTTTATAGCAGGAGTTCATCTAGCCTCTTGAGACCATCCTGATCTCGCGAGCTTTTCAGGTTCCTTTCGCATGAGAATCAGTCTGGAGACTCTCCGTTAAAGAAAATTGAGCCGTTCGCAGAAAAGCGAGCGTCCAATCAGCGTTTGGCTTTGCGCGGGTTGAGGTGTGTGGCCTTAGCGAAGTCGCGACAGTTCAGTCTAAAAACAACCGCGGCGGCTTCAGCCGATGAAACTAAGCGTTAAGCGACAGCTACTCGAAGCAAGGATTTTATGGAATTACAGAGTATATCTTCACTGAAAGAAGAGAAGAGCAAAAACACTGCTCTGGAGGGAAGCTTTTCTCAGAAGAAAAAGATGTTTTGCTCTTCTCCCGAGCTGAATTTAAACCAGAGTAGCCTGAGAAGCTTTGTGAGTTTGTGTTTTGGAGTAAATTAAGCTCTGTTAGTGCACGTCACAATAGCCGTTGATCTGATTGGTTTTATTTAAGCCCGTCTATATCACCAACATAGGCCAATCAGCTAACCAGTATTTTTAAGCCCCTTCCAAAAATTACTTCCAGCGGAAGGTTATCTTGAGACAAATCCATCTGGCGGAGTCAGGTTAGAGTTCATCAGCCTGAATCACTAGAAAGTATCCAGGCTGCAGAGAGGCTCTGTAATCAGTCCTCCACCACTGTGCTGTGCTGATATGCTGTGTGGTTTTCTCCAAATGCGGTGCTGTGCACAACAACTAATTGAATAAAAAACTGAAGAACAAAATATTAGGACTAACCCATGATACATCAAAAGAAAACAAGGTAAGGTGATTAAATAAGAGTGTGCAAGAATATACTGGCCAAAAACAAACTTTACTGGTTTATTGCTCCATGTAGGCCTTTAAAGGTATACTCTGCAACCGGTGTTGATTTTCCAGCGAGGCTCCGCCAAGAGGGCGAAAGTAAAAGTGCACTGTCGTAACTCCGTCAAGCCAGGCGCGGTTGTTTTGAGCTTAGCAGACAGGCGAACGCATAGCAGATCACCATGTCTACTGCGGTAAGTGACTGGCCCCAGTTCCAATTTTCGAGGATTTGAAAATTTAGCATGTTATTTTAACATGGGCTTTAAGCTGTTTTCTCGCTGGATTTCGCCATGATAACTGCACAGAAATATAAGCCACTGCGCTAACAGCGAGCATGCCTGCTTTCACTGGAAGTGTAGCGGTTCTGCGCCGTAAAGGCAAGCAGCGACTCTTCTCATGATACACGAGACTTCTGAGCCTGGCCAGGTGCTTGGGCCGAGGACTCCTGTAATTGCAAAGTAGGTATTTCCCCTACAGACCCACCAGAGCGGCCGAGAAAACCTTTGTTATTCGACCTGAAATGACTCATTTAATCATCCAAAGCGTTATGGAACACATTAATTAACTGCAGAAAAATGTTGCATAGTATGCCTTTAAGTACACTACTATAGCACGAATCCTAAAGTGATCCCAGCTCAGCCATGTAGAGATGCGCTCCAGGTGGAATAGAGTACCTGGAAGAAAGAAAAGTGCAACCGTATGTCTGTGTAAACTATTAGTCTTCTGGGTCATGGCAACCTTGGGCTCACTTTTTTTTTTTGACATTTCAACTGTCTGTGGAAGTGAGTTTGTACACTGGAAAAACAATCTATAAATAAGTAAAAATTTCTTAAATTAAGTGTATTTAGCCTTAATTTAAATATGTAAATGAGATAGGTTGCCAATGGAATGAGTGTTTTTACTCTTAAAATAAGATAATTAGATAATATGCACTCGAAATAAGACAAACTAATTGTGTTTTCTTATTTTAAGTGTAAATTGTCTTGTTCCATTGGCAAAATCCAAGAACAAATGCACTTATTTTAAGAAAAAATTCAATTTTTTCCAGTGTAACCCACTCCCACAGACTGCCACTCTGGGTCTCTGATCAAGATCTTTAATTCCCGATTGCTCCCTGGCCGCCCCATGATGGCAGCCCACTGCTCCACAAGCGGATGGGTTAAATGCGGAGGTGTTTGGGAATGACCCCTTTATGGACTTTTCTGATGTCTGTCTCAAACGATATTTCTGACATTTTAAATCAGAAAAAGCTTCCTGGATCGGAAGTGAAACTTTTTCAAACTTGGAAACAAAGTCCAGTGGACTGTTTTTAAACTTTTTTTGAATGTTTTGTTTAATCCAAAGTCCACAAAAAAAAAGATTGTTCTCATTTATTAAAGTGATTTTGAAATCCAGTAACTATTCAGTCCTGATGCCTAAAACACTATAAATGACAGACTGTGTACTTTCTTCTTATCATGACTGCAATAATGTTGGGAAGAAGAAAATACTTTCAGTTATTGTAACTTAGCTCCGACAATAAAAGCTTTCCCGATAAATAATTCACCAGACATTTGTTAGAAATCTTCAAACAGAGGCAGGAGCAGCCGTTCAGCTTCCAGATGATAGTGCGAGAGGAAAGCAGATTTGAAGTCTCCTGGGATTAGAAATCAGACACAGAAACTGATGTCTTGGAAGGTTTAACTTTTTCTTGCGTGCATTGCAGTGATGAAGATTGGAAAAAGAGAAAAACACCAACGAGATTTGAAATTTCAATTGCTCTGACATGTACGCGCGACAACTGTTGCACCGGGATGGATAATTATTGCAATCATATCCCCAAACTTCTTCCCTAAGTTTTCCTGGTAAATACTCTTGTGTGTTACGCAAATAAATGTCCGTTTATCCTATATGCTCCTTTCTGACCTATTAAAGCTGCATCATGTTTGACTCGGTATGGATACGCAGGGCTGTCTTAATTAATAAGAAAGCATCCACCAAACTAATCTGCCTGTGTTGTGAAGGCTGTCCCTTCCATTAAGTGGGACTCGCATTATCTCCTAATCAAATTAGTCACTTAATTGTGGCCCTCCCTTGATGGATCACACAAAAAAAGGAATGGTGTGTTTGTTGGGAGGGGGGTGATGTGCTCAAAGCTTAAATATTGAGCATGGCTGCTTCATTATGATGATTTTTTTTTTAATAACCTGAAGCGATTGCTGTCGTCGTCTGGATATGAGCTCTCACAGGATAAGCACCTAGCCTGAGGCGCTACCAAACCGCCCGATGGGGGATTGACCCTCGTCGTTCACTGATCACACTCCTGCTCACTTAATCAATTTCACACATTGCAAACGACACCTGACCTCCATCGATGCGATGGAACCGCTCCTCCTTCCTCTGAGGCACGGCCCATCTTCTGGGAGCCCAAGCGTCCACCAGGGGAGGGGGTCCTGACGAACGGACGCCTGTTTGGTCGTTTTTCCCGCTGATTGAGTTTTATCCCCTGCCCTTTCCCAGCCAGACAATAAACAGAACCACATCCAAGCGTGACAGGTTAACCTAACAGTAATTGAATACCCTTAATAGTATGGCCCGAGCCAAAGTCTACGGCGTGCCGGGGACAGCTGGAGCTGGATGACGGCGAGGGCGCTGGGAGAGCAGCAACCAGCTCGCTCTGTCGATGTCAGGCGGGAGCAAGGACAAAGAGGGCAACTTGATGGCTTAATGGGTGGTTTGATGGCTTCATAGGGTGAAATTGAAATTGTCGAGGGCAACCAAACAGACGAAACAGGCCAGACGGAGGGCATTACACAAAGAGAAGAATTAGCTATATGTTCTCTAAGCATGACTATCCTGAATATGTGTGTTTCACTGGAATCCTTCAGTGGTTTGAAGCTGGCATCGTCTCTCAGTCTCCTTCACACCAAGAATGATCTTGGATGCGGTGACACTGAATCACCGCATCAACACAATCAAACCGAGCAAACTATCAAAAGAGATTTGGATGATGTTGTTATGACGCTGACGTGAACGTGGCTGTTTTCTGACAGATAATCCTCACAAAGAGGATCCTCCGGGCAACGCGCCGCCAGAGCAGGCAACACTTCCTGCCTGTTTGTTTCCGCAGCACCTCTGCCTGCAGTTTGTCATGTCTGACTGGGGCTTTAATTAGGCCTGCGAATTGAAGCGGCAGCGGCAGGCCTGGGAGCCCTCCGTCCACGGCTCAGCCGTCCTCCACGGCGTCTCCTCCGAGGACCTCTCTGCTCTGTGTGGTTAAGATAATAGAGGCTCGCTCAGAAGATGTTAATTGAGGGGAGATAAAGTGCAGTAGTGGCTGCAGGGATGCAGCGTCCGGGGGTGGAGGGAAAAGGGAGGGAGGGTTACCTGATTAGAGGCTTAGGTGTTTGACTTACAGCTCTCTGCTTGATGACTGTAGGAAGAAGAACGTACCGCAGAGGTATGCGCCGAAAAAGGTAGAGGCAGAAATCTACGACTGTTATTAAAGTTTCCCCCTGAAGGTGTTTGTGTTCTGCTCATTTCAAGACCCAATAAGGTCAGGCAATTTGGTATACTCTTTCCTCTTTGCAGCTAGCTATGTTGGCGTAAGCGTGTGGAATTAAAAAAAGTAGAATTTTATGGAGCCTTTTAGGGATGAAGGGGAGGGAAGTGTCAAAAGTTGCACTGATAGTAACATGCGTTGGGAGTCCCCAAAGAAAACCAAAAAAAAAACAAAGAGAAACAGTCGTTAAAACTCAGGAGGCAAGGACAAGAGGAAAAAACCTCAATAATTGCCTGGATGCCAGAGGGATTGCTTTCATTCAATCAGAGCATTCTCTCTCCCCGCACGTCGAAGGTGGAGAAGGAGTTTTTTGGGGAGGTTGGGTTGTGTGGGCGTCCGGGGGATCCGGCGGTGCCCTCCCTCTCAGGGTAACGTACGGCGTTTAGGGCGATAGCTTCCAGCTGAATCTCTGGCATCATGAGCGGCACAGAGTGATAAACTGTGTGTGTGAGGGAGAATAGTGTGAGGCAGCGATAAGGAGGTAGGTGGACAACAGATCCGGCTTTCCATATGCAACTGTGAGTCAAAATGTGTGCTTTTTTTTTTTAATGTTTAGTTTAAATCCTCTTAAATGTCCCACCTTCTTCCTTTTCCATAGCAGCTCCACCAAATGCATCATCTCTGGCCAAACAGTTGCTGGAGGATTCCTTTATTCCTTTTATTTGGGCTCCTGTTGGTGCACGCATTAGATGCTCGGCTCCCTCCTCCTCCCTCTTCTTCTCCTCCTCCTCCTTGTCCTGCTCTTCTCTCCTCCTCCTCCTCTCCGCTCTCGCTTTGCCGCTCTCACAGCCTAGTTTTCTTTTTTTTCCCCCTCCCTCTTCAATCTTGTGCAGGTTGTATCTGACGGAGGAACCGGTGCCGCGCTCCCATCCTCGCGCTCCTCTAACAACAACAACAACACTGTGAGTATTCTCATGCTAATTCTTCTCCTCCATCCTTCCCTAACATCCGTTTGTCTCTTTCTCCCCCCCCTCTTTTTTTTTTCCTTCAATTTTTTATATATATATATATATTTTTTTACCTCTTTCATGCTTCCATCCAACGTGCCGAACGCAGCGGCAGCAGTAGCGGCGCGGGAAGGTAGAAGTGTAGACAAAAAAGGGAACGAGAGGAGAGAGCATGCACAGAAATGGAGAGAAAGAAGGGGAGGAGGATGGGGGGGGTTTGAAAAAGAGATCGTTGCTGCTGTCGCTGCGAGCAACCCCGTTCTGCTTTCGGAGGTGTTTCTCCTGGAGGATGGTGGAATTGCTGGAGGGATGCAGGGGGGCGGGTCTTGGTTTTGTGAGTAGATAGCTGTGCGAGAATGATAGGGGATGTTGTTGACAAGCATAGAGTGGCTCATCACACAGAGCGGGTAGCAGGAACCGGGGGTCCCTCTCTGTTGACTAAACTTCTGATTCATCCATCACTTTCCATATTTCATTTCTCCTCTCCTCATTTGGTCGTTTTGGGGACTGACTGAGGACTTTCTGTCATGATGATGATGATGCTGCCGACTCTGAGCGAGGCATCGGCAGTCGCGGATGGGAGATGAATCATAGCCGGTGGCTCCTGAGCATATGTGTGTGTGCCATTCATAACGTGCGTGCAGAGTTTAAACGGCTCCACTTTTGCAGCTGCACATGCAGGAGTGTGTCGATCACGTGTGCATCTTCAAGATCCAGATGTAAACAATAATTACCGTTAGTGTGTAGATTGGATGGATGCACTAGGTGTGAGTGTGTGAGGTCAGAAAGTCAGTGTCCATTCCTGCTCGCTCCCCTTTGATCAAAGAGCCTCATTTAGTCCGCCCACGGCATGTGTCTGAGCCATATGAGGAGTGGGTGTAGTTTGTGTGTATGTGGAGGTGTGTGTGTGGGGGGGGGGTGAGATGGATAGGCCCTGCTTCCCCGACTGCAACACCATGGCTAATGGGCACTCGGGTCAGCAGGGGTGGAAGCACATCCGGTTGTACGGATGAGTCCCAGCGACCAGAACTGTCTCCGTTTCCTTCGCTGGTTTAAAACCAAAAAAAACAACAACAAAAAAAAATTGGAAATCTTTTCAAGAAGAAGAAGCATATTGGGCCAACAAAACGCTCACAAACACACTTTGGCAGATTCATTTGGCAGAGTGAAAAGGATTGATCTGAGCATGGCAATTAGGCAAATTTCAGAACTAAGCATCTGGCGAGGCGAGAACGCTTCGCCTGGCAAAGGATTACCGTTTTTTGGTTCCATTTTCAGCCCAGAATGTGTTATTTCACAGCACTCCAGCAAGCACTGCAGCCCGGGCAAAAAAAAAACACCCTGTCACATTGGAGGAGAGTGTAGGGGGGGAATCTTTATTTTTCGCTACCCTGCATTTATTTCCACAGCTCAATAACTTAAAGTAGCGCTTTGATTAATGTCGATGGGTTCTAATGTGTGTGTTCGGGGGCCCTGGCACCCCCACCTTCCTCCTCCGCGGCCTTTATGACGACGAGACGTCAGAGTAAAATCGCCCGGGATGATGGCAGCCTGTCGATGAGCTTGCTTTTTTGAAAGCAGGCTGATATAAATGAGAACCATTCCCCCAATTAGGGAAGATTAGGTTACCCTCCACCAATCTGAATCCTTAAATCCCTTCTGTTTTTACAGCTCTGTCTGGCAAATGTAATTCAGCCTTGAGACCTGGGCAGAATAGCAATAAAATAAGGTAGAAAGTTTAGCAGTGAAGCCCAGGCTGTAAAAATATCCACCAGGAGGGAGAAAGGGAGGGAGAGAAGGAGAGGGAGAGCCAAAGCACATGATAATTGACACTGCACTGTGTTGCAGTTGGCTGTAATTAACTGTGTAACAGAGGTTGTCAGTTGGAAAGAGAGAAAGGCCCGACTATCTTAGTGCATTTAACACACTTGAAAGTGCAACGTTTATCGTGTCTCTCCAGCTTTCAGCGAAGGGTGCGTTTCAGGTTAGCGTGGGCCCCCTCGCTTGTATTTATCCAGATCTTTTACTACAGGGCCACTCATGCATTTCCACTGCCTCCTGTTTTTGCAACGCCGATACATGAGGAAGAAAAAAAAAAATCAGAAACGGGAGCCATTGTTTTCTGGGGCGAGCAGAAAAGGGCTTATCATCTATTTTTAGTTCCCCCCCACCCCACTGTCGTTGCCTGGGCCACGATTCATGCTTATGTCTGGAGATTTGGTGCCATAAACTACGTTGCGCTTCGCAGCCAGGCGCTGGCTGGTGACAACTCTCACCCACACATTAGTGATCTATGAGCCATATAGCTGCAGACCCCCTGCTGCCTCGCCAGCCGCTTTCTGAAGCTGCACAGGACCACAGCGGCGACGCGCTCCGTGTGTGATGGCACCCATATGTGCAGAAAGAGCACCTGCATTTAACAAAAAAAACGTTGCCAACCCCTTTTTTTTTATTTCTCATCACTTATCACGAGCCGCTACAAGCTGCAGCAAGAAGCTGGGGAGGGGGGGAGTAGGGGGAAGAAAAAAAAAAAAGCTCATAAAGATAAAAATCACATTTCACTAGAGGGTGCTTGTGTGACAGTGATATATGCTGCGAGCATCCTGGCACCTCATTGAGAAGAGAGTGAGTTCTGGGTGGGTAAATCAATTTGTGCAGAGGCCGTCGCCGCTAGTATTGGTTTCGTGATATGATCTTTGTTGTCCATTTTTTAGAGGTCGGCGCGAGCGTGGCGACAAGGGCAGCCGATCCCGACCGCTTTCTCTGTCGTTTCTGTGTTGGTAAACGAGACACCCCCCCACACATACACCGTCCCCGGTGGATTGTGGGTAGAGTAAGTCTCAATAACAAGCAAAACAAAAGCCATGCTTCTTTGCTTCTGTATAAAGTTGAGACACTCTGGATAGTCTGTTAAGAAAGTATGTTTATCCAAAGGCGAAAGCGTTAATCGCTGGAATTGCTTCTAAAAGCGTTTCTGACTTTTGTACATCCATCAATAGGTGAACTGAACTGTGGAGTAAATTTTTAATTGTTTGCTGTCATGATAAGAATTATGTTGTTTCTTCTAAACCATAGGGGCACTCCCCCTATAGGGCGTCCAGTGCAATTGCATGTGGGCTAATTAGAAAATTATCTTTTTTACAGATTAATTTTTTTAAATGGATGTATTGATAGCAATAATGAACTCTAAACCTGTATAAACCACACTTTTGAGCTTTAAAAATGTTTAATTGGGCCTGAATTATCAAAGTTATTACTGCTATTTTTTTCTTTTTCTTCCAAAAGATGGAATTTGATTTATTTTAAGAATGGATTTATCACTTTACTTTGATTTTCACTTTATTTGCATAGATATACCTACAGATATATATATATATATACAAAAGAGCTATATGTGTATATATTTTATCTTTATTATATTGTATAGTTGGATGTGTGTATATATTGTATAAAACTGTAAAACTGGAGCGTGTAACAAAAGTCATTTCCCTCTGGGATTATTAAAGTATTTCTGATTCTGAAAAGACCATTAATACATTTCAAGAAAAAGTATTAAAGGCAGTTGCTGTGTGCAGTTAATTGATAAAAAACATGTTTCTTTATGTAATTGGGGTCCCGAATAAGCGTATTTTAAAAGGGTTGGTTTATTCAGGAGCAGAATAAATATTATAGAATATAGAATATATAGTTGTTTTTGATTACTTGAGTTATCCGATATGATTTTAGCTTTACGTCGCCCATCCGTAGTCCTACCTGCAACATTTCTCTCCATCCGAGGAAGACGTCGGGGTGCCGGACACACAGTTTGACTGACTTGGGATCAGTGGGGAAGCGCTGTGCAAAATCACCACAGCAACGACTGCTTAGCAACAAAAATGTTGACATCATGAAAAGAAGAAGAAACAAAGAAAACAAGAAGAAACCCACCAAGGTGTGGTTAAGTTGAGTTAGCTTGGCTGCGCCAGCTGTTGGAGATGTTCACCACCCCGGGTTTCCTCGATGATGAGGGGGTCAAATCCAACGTGTCATGTCAGGGATGTTAGAGCGGAGGAGGAGGAGGGGGGGGAGGCTGACTGAACCGCGGTCTGCTCTGTATTGTCTGTACAAGGGCAGCAAAGTTACTCTTTGTGCACCGCTTCTGGAATGTGTCTTCTAATGCTGTCAGTGTTCCAGCTAATCAGAGCGGCATTGTTGGCCATAATAAGTGAACGGAGTTTAATAGGTGAATGTGTGCCACTTGGCGTCTTATCTCACAGTGACTTTCACTTGCACTGCCTGCAGCGAGTAATCATGAGAAATACGACTCAGAGACGGCGTTTTTAATTAAGGACAGTTTTTAGCAATGGTGGGAAGAAGAGAAAAGGCGGCGGGGGTGAAAAGGCTGTTCCCGCGCCGGCTCGCGCACGGACGCACGCATGCGCGCTGAGGCCCTTTTCTCTGGGCTTCTCATTAATCACAGAAGCATGTCTGATACGGGGCGTGCAGCAGGAGGAAACGGCGCGGGAGAATATTTGAACATCTCTGTGCTGATGTGTGCAAAGCTGTGAGTGTGTGTGTCTGCAGCAGAGGCTTTGAAATCTCATCCTCTCCATCCCTTTTAACTTAGCTAAGGGGGGGGTGCATGTGTCTCCGTCCATTTGGCCGGCGGCTGTTAGGAAGCTCCTCGACCGCTACCCCAGCTCGGTATCCGTCCTTCATCCACAGACCTGCTTTGTGTCACATAGTTTAATGTGAAATTGCTTTTCTTTCAAATTTCCCCCTGGAAACACAGGTCGTCGCAAAAAATGTTACATCTCATAATGGTGTGTTATTGTTGTCCTTTCGTACGAGTCCTTGGCTTCAGAGCAAAGGTGTTTTTTATTTATTTATTTTATTTATTTCATTTTTTCTTTCCTCCAGCCCAGAGCTGAGGTCACACCACTATTTTTCCCCGCGCTGCTGTCACAAATCTGGGATTCTGTGCAGAGCTCCTCCTCCGCTGCGCCCCACGGTAACCTCTCTGAAAAATTTATCACCGCCTCAACTCTGCGATTACGCCACGCATTAGCCGGGGCTCAAATTTAATTTGTCGGCGGGGCCCCGGCGGCGATGCTACGGGGGCCCGGCCTATCAGAGACACTTTGTAAAGGGCCCCTGGAAGAGCCTCCCGGGGGGGCGATCCTATCAGTCAGACACACTGTCAGCAGACACACTCAGTTAGTCAGCATCGAGTCAGAAACGTGGCCCCGGCCAAACCACACGCCACCGCCGGCTGCTCCGCTGGGCCGCCGCCGTGGGCGCCGAGCTCCCACGCCTGCCAGTCAAAGCTCCAGCGCGGCCGCTGACCTTTGCTCCCCTGCTCAGATGAATGCTCTTCAACAGGTGACACCCTCGCCTTTCCCTTCTTCCGCTCCATCCCTCGTCGGCGCCACCTTCTCTTTATATTATGCTGCTAAAGATGCCTGTTTGCCAGCAGCTCTGCAGGATGCTCTCAAACTATTGAATATTTTTAGATTTTATCCAGCGAGCTGTCAGCCCCTCTGACAGACCCTTCAATAATAATCACCTGTCGTAAAGCAGCTATTACTGTCCTCCGCTGCTGTGATTTACATTAATACCTGGTAGTTAATGTCATGTTTCTTTATTGAGAGAATGTAGGACGTTAAATTCCTCATGCTGCCTCTGCAGTTACACGCCGCACCATTATTCTCTCCTTTGTCCTCCTTTATTTTTTATTTTTTTTACTTTCCCATTTTCATCCTCCTTCAGACGACGATCAAAATAGCCTGATCCGAGGCCACTCAAGGCTGCTTTTATCTGCGCTCCCTGAATGAGAAGGTCAATTTTCAAGGCGTTTTGTTGGGAGGGGGGGGGTGATGTTAAAACCAGCTAGTTGCTAAGAGAACCAAAAGGGCCCAGTGCCTCCCACAGCTCTAATTGGGGTCCATTTTCTTTTTTTTTTCTCTTTTTTTATCTTTTAAATGTCAAGAACACAGAACGTGCAAAGTGTTTTGAATTTTTCCACTGGAAGCCATCAATCCTCGGGGTCACGCAGGTTGAAAACGTATTATTTCATTACGAGGAGTGTTACGAGGGTCTTTTACTCCGCAGCGAAGTTTCGCCACTGAAAAGTTAAAAAGAAAACATGATGTACTGCCTCTGACCTCATCCCTGCTCCGCTGGGAACATAATGTCAGAAGATGGCAGCGCCTTTCTTCATTTGACAGAAACAAATCCTCAGGAAGGACTCCTCCTTCTCTCTGTGGAGGATTTACTGCCTTCCTCCTCTCTCCGCCTGAAGACCACACCGCCTACTTCCGGCAATATTTAATCTTTTATGATGTGCATTTGAGCTTTCTTAAAAACCAAAACATACATACAAACTGTAGCACTTAATCTCAATATAACAAACTGTTTTCTCACCCCTCGTGGGGTGGTATGTGTCATCCTCATTATCAATGTTCCTCCTGTTTCCTATATATATATATATATATATATATATATATATATATATATATATATATATATATATATATATATACTATATATATATATATATATATTTAGGTTTTCATTGGCACTAGTGGCTTGTTATTGCAAATTAGGCTGACAGGAAAGGGGTACAAGTGAGAGGAGAGATATGCGATAAAACAGAGATGGCAAAAGGAGTACTCACTCTTCCGTGCATTTTTGAAAGTAAAAAAAAAAGTACAGATACTTGTGAGTAAAGGAATTCTCTGGTAAAAGTGGAAGTAGCTGATTAAACAGCCATGTCTCCCTCCTCATGGGCGAGGGAGACATGGTTGCTGTGTTACTCGCTGTCTGAATGACGGCCTTACCCTGATCACTTAACAGAGAAAATAGGACCACTTGATAACGACGCGTGCGACTTTTTTCCACTACAATGTTTTGGGATGCTTAAAATATCGCTCTTTTTGAACAAATAATGTTTTGGGAAGAGAAAACGCTTTATTTCCTCGCTGGGTCTAGCAACCTGCCGGACTACTTTCGCCTTGACCAAAGCTGGACGAGAACTCTGCTCAACAGGACGCTGCCAGGGGTAAGTCAGTGTGGATTGCATGTCAGCTGGTGATGGGGATGCCATACAGATTCATGTCAAAAATACCTAACTATCCCTTTAAGTAGACTGCTGGAAGATGATTGGGCATCGGGAAAGTGGCTTGAAGTGGGTTGGCTGCATCGGAGGCGGATCAGCCTCAGATTGAATGGAAGTAATCAGAGTTTCTTCAGTTGAATTTCCGCCTTAGCTTCATTTTAAGGGTAACCTCAGGGTACCCATTGTTTTGGTTATGGTCAGGCAATTGAAGGGTGTCTCATTGTTTAAAAAAAACAAACAAACCCTACTTTTACCAAACGGCTAACACAGCTCGACAACACCGATGGAAACCTGGATGTATTGATGGATTCAGACCTGGACCTTCAGAGACGGAACAAAGTCGGCCTTCTGTCACCTGAAGAAATTCCCCCAGGATTAAAGGACTAATGCTGTAAAACGATTTCCTACTTTGTTCTTCTTTAGCAGAATTGATCCCTGTTGCAGCAATTGATCCAGAATGCTGTTGCCTGCATCCTCACTAGAACTAAGAAAGTGAAGAACATCAGCCCAGTTCTAAAGTCATTCCACTTGCTCCATGCAGCTCGGAGTACAGACTTTAAAATACTTCTATACATCCCTAAACAGCTTAGCTCCAAATACATTACAGATTTGTTGGCAGGGGATCAACAGCCAGACCTCTCTAATAGGTCTAATATATCAAATCTACTATGCAGAGTCGAAGTCTTTTACTTATTGTGCTTCACTGATCTGAAATAAACTCAGTTGCTTTAAATGGCTTTGCTATCTAAACTTAAATCTTAATTTTTAGTTGTACTTTCCTTTAATTTCATCATCAGTGATTTTAATTACTCACTTTTCAGTTCTTTAGTTGCTTCAAAGGCACTGTAATATTCTCTTTGTTTTACTGTTAAGTTTTTCTATATAAAGCACTTTTAATTGTCTTGTTACTGAAATGTGCTGTAAAGAAACCTGCCTTTCCTTTTCTAATTGAAGAATCTGCATTCATTTCATATGTTTGTGTTATTTACTAGGAAATTGCTCTATATTTATACTGGAAGTGTCTTTGGTGTACGTGTATACCAAGTATGTTTTCATGAACCTTTTTTATACCCACTGGTGTATCTACGAGGCTATTATCTATTGGGCATCTATGGCAAAAGGTTATTTATGCCATTGGCTGTGGAAGTACTTACCTGTACCAGTTGTTAGTTTTAGTGTTGAATAATTCTGTTCTTAAGAGGTGCTTTTTTCTTTCCCGACCTCAATAACTTCATCTTTTTAAGATGGTCAAACATAAATACTACTCTCTCTATTATGGTTATTGTTTTTCTTGCCACTTCTCAGTAGGAAGACGCAGGATAGGGACCTATGTCGGCTA
The DNA here is from genome assembly GCA_018398635.1 of Cyprinodon brontotheroides. Classification (NCBI taxonomy): domain Eukaryota; kingdom Metazoa; phylum Chordata; class Actinopteri; order Cyprinodontiformes; family Cyprinodontidae; genus Cyprinodon; species Cyprinodon brontotheroides. The sequence continues at coordinate 35,063,886 of JAGKQL010000031.1, read as the reverse complement.
TTATTGACTTCAGGTCGGATGAATGCGACCGGACCGTTCACACACAGGTTGAAAATCAGATGCGTATCGGATTCAGGACCATATAGCTAAGCGGCCTGGAACGCATTGGAAAAAAATCTGATTTAGGTCACTTCAGGGGCACCCTACGAGACATTTTGGGTGAAATTCAATGGTACCTATCGGACAGTGGGAGTTACAGGGATGCAGAAAACATAATTCTGCCTGTGATGATATTCTCCAATGTTTTGTTGTTAATATACAGTAGGATGAACCTAAGGTTGCAATTTCCTTTTGTAGAGTAAACTTGATATGATTTCAGTTCATTCCAGTAAATGTTGGACTCTTCATGCTCACTGTCTTGTCTTTCACATTTGGTTTTGAAAATATCAAAACGCTCCATTTTCATCACTCGAAAATTTCTTGGAGACCAGTGACCCATTTGTGTGATTCTAATTGGCACAGTGGCGAGCGATGCCCCTGTGTTATGTTCCAGCCCATCAGCAATGGCTGCCTCGGGTTGCTGTGGTTTTTCACCCGTTAGTCACCCAAAAGCTTTTAAACAGGGATCCCACAAGCACCTAGCATGTACAGTGAGTTACCTGTAGCTGACTTTGTAAGTGTCCTGTACACTGTAAAGGTCAATGCTTGACACAAGGTCCGCACAGCGCTGAGCGGCCAAGTCATTTAAGCATCCGGGCCCCTCTGTATGCCGTCTATCCAAACAAAATCATAAACGTAAGCACAGTAAAACATGACAAACAAGCGACTGCTCCCAGTCCGAAGGAAGTTTAGGACAAATGGGACAACTTGAAAATGACTTTTATAGAGATTATAGACAAAACATTTCTTCTACTTGTACAAAATGAACGGTTGTTGTTGACAGGAAGTTAAAAGTAGTGTAGCTTAATATGGCTAAGTGACTGTTGAGTAAAAATGAGCACTGAAAGTAAGGAAGAAAAGGTTTTATTTTTCTCTGCAGAGGAGAACGACACAGACAGCTAAAGACGGCTCCCTGTGTAATTCTGACTAGGTCCTGCCCCACCTTTGCTTTATAAAGACTCCTTACACACGAACATTGAGTCCAAGAGAAACACTTCATCAAAAGACATAAATATATGTTCAGATAAACATTTCAGACAACTATTTTCCGTTCACACCAGAGACAGGACGTGAGGATCTTGCAAACATAATAAGGACCTGTTTATGTTTCCCCCTTATCTAACCTAGGGAGGAAACTCCTTTTCAAACCTCCTTCCTTTCCCTACATCTCAGCATAAAGAATGGAACAAAGCCTCTAACTAATCACCCCTATTTAGAAAGAAAGAAAAACAAGCACACTTTAATATTTAACCTTACTAACATTCAAGGAAAAACCACAAATCACATGACCTACCTAAATAGGCTAACCTGTTAGCTACTGGACACAGCTAGCCACAGCGCTACCAAGCTCCCCCCCTTTATATCCTGTTCTTGCAGTTACTTTGTTCACCAGAAACTGATTTTTTTTTTCAGTTTTGTTGATCGATCAGGTAAAACTTAGACACGCTAACATTACAGATGCTCCCGACTTAGAACACGGACGCTGCATTATTATCGCTGTCTGGGCAACCACAATGTTTTAAGTCGTATATGGCAACGTTCAGCCAATCATGTAGCATAAGGTCATGCGGCATGCGCAGGGCCCCGAGCAGATGTGGTACCTACACTGTTGCGTTTTACTCAATTCACAAGAACGCCGAGTGCGCAGTCGCAGCCGCTTCACAAGTCCGTTTCTTGGCGAGAATGCAGGAAGACTCGACTTGAACGAGAACGCAAAACACGCATGTGTACCATTGGAAGAGAAGCCGTACTGCATTAATGGCCATCATCACAGCAACGTTGTTTAGCATTTCTTTAACAGTCAAAACTATTTATTCCCTACACAAAACATTTTGAAAACAATATTTTTTAATTTCTAAAGCTTAAAAAACATTTAAAAATTACCGAACCCGCAAAAAACCGCCATCAGAACGAGCGTTAGTTCACACATAACTAGACCGAGAGAAGTGCACTACAGACGGGTAAATTTAGCCCTGGCTGCGGTTACCCTCGAGGTCTGCTGGTCACTTTGGTCCGCTTCAACGCCGGACATTTTTTTAAAAATTCCGCGACTAACTCTTTGTAAACAGGCCACACAGGGAGAGGCTTCAATGTATAATGTTATCGCCTCAAACGATTTCAAAACGTGCTTTTGAAGAACAACAGCAAAGCAGAAAAGGGAATGTTTAACTTTTAACACTGTGGCTGCTGTCTGGAATCAAAAGCTGTAGGCAGCGGGGCATTCTGGGGAAGCTGTCAGTCTGCCTGAATAGCGCTATCAAGTCTGCTCTGATGCATGCTCGATAAAGAGGGTGGGGCGAGAACAACATCCTGGATTTGTGAATGCGTTCACCGATCTGGCGTTCTCCGAAGGTAGAGCGGTATTGAGGGCTGAGCTGATGACGTGTCAATGCAGTACACGAGGAAACTCAAGAACGCTATATTGAGAAACGCCCATTCACTCTCATATGAAGCAAAACTGTTAGAAACATGTTCTCTACTTCTACATGTAGTGCATTGTTGTAAGCTTGCTGTCTGAGCCCTTTACCGCCCCCTAGAGTCTACCAGAATATGTGGTGTAGCGGGTTGCATTTCATGCTGCCTGTGCCTTCTGTGGCAACTTGCCTTCTTGTGGTAACTTGCTATGCATCTCAATTGACATAGGTGCATCAAGCATAAACCAGCCTCAAGTCCCCCAATATAAACCATTAAATCCAATTCATATGGCCTGCATCAGCACTCTGTAAGTGCAGGGCTGCATTTGGAATGCTCACTTTAAAATTCAGTCATTGTAGCCACAAAGAAATATGAGAATCAATCTCTGCTTTAGGCTAAGACGGAATAATTTCCGAATGTGACTAAAAACACATTGTTTTTTTTTTTTCTTAAACCGTGAATTGCTTCAAAAGCGGCCTGCATGGAAGTTTTTCTGTGAGATCGCTATCATGCTGTGTATAGTATTTTTCTGAACAGCAAGAAAGCGGTATCAGTGTCGATGTTCCGCCAGGGAGCTTAGAGTAGGTTTTCACAGCCTCGCCATGAACAGAATACTCATTTTTAAGCACAATAGTGGCATTTTAAACGGATGCTTTTCCTCTTAACTACTCCTAATGATTAACACTAGAAGACTGATCGTCCTTCTGCTCTTACCGACTTTGATATTTGCATATTTTATAATTTATTTCTTGTTTTCTTTAGGAATACAGCCACTTAATTTTTTCTTTTTTGTTTTTTGTTCTGTTATTAGAAGTTTAAATGACAGGCAATGATGTCATCATCCTTTTTGCATCGGATGCTTTTGTCTGAAACTTTAATTTTTTGGCTCCTGCTTTATTAAAACTCCACCTCCCAGAAGACGAGTCTGCTCAAATTTGTCAATAATGGCTAAAAACGAGACTTTGTTTGTGTGCCAAATTAGCTAAAAGCAGAACATTATGCAAATATTTTAACCATGATGCCATTAAGTAAAAGGTAGAAAAGTCCCCACAGCAAACAAAGTGTTTAAGAATGTTCTGAAAGAGAGGATGATTTCACATGGTCAGATAAAATCTCTAAAATGCAGAATTAAAGGGGAGAAGTCGGCTTTGACCCTTTTTAAACATGACTGTATTTGAGTCTGGAATATACACACTTGGCAGTAGAGGGAGAGAAAAAAAAAAAAGGACGTTTTGTCATATAATTTAGCTCTTTGATATCCAAGCAGCTGAAATAATAGATTCATCTATTTTGGAATCTCTTGTTCCGTTCCTTCCCTCAAAGGTCGGAAGTGTCAAATGGTTTGCAGCTGGTGAACCGCACGGATTCATGTCAGGAGTCGACCTCGGCGGGAAAGCGGAGCGAGCAGAGTAAATGCCCTGACAGCAGCATTTCCTAATGAAAATTACTTTAATGTATTCAAAAACGAAAAACTGTTGTGCAGCTCGCCGTGAGGAGCCTGGAGCGTCTGTCCGTCTTCACCTAAAGCAGGCTCCCTATACATGACTGTATGACTTTGAATAGATGTTTCAATACGCTAATGAAATTCCTCAAAAACCCTTGACTTAGCATCCGTAGTTTCAAATGCAATTTTTCTTCCCGTGACGACGTCTAATCCCTTGTCCAAGCAGGTCTTCTACCTTAAACATCCCTTTCATTCCTTCATTTAATAAATGACACCCAGAGGACAAAATGGGGGGGACAAGTCCCCGCTGACATCTGTGAAATATAGACTGATAATGCTGCTGCCACTTGCTTAATGCAGCTCCCCTCCACCTCTTCGGGTCTGACAGGCAGGGCCTGACGCATGTATCATAATGAGAGGAACCAAGCGCTGTCGGTTAGCAGCACCTACAGCACGCCGCTGTACTACCTCAACTACTAAGGATAAACTGAAGAGACGAGAGTGAGGACTTGTTTCTCCTTGGGATCAGGGGGTTACCGTGGAGACAATACTAGAGGAGTTGCTTAGGGCCCCAAGTTCCTGGGGGCTATAAAAAAACTTCTGTTATGTGAGGGTAAAACAGCTATTCCTTATTTGTGCACATTATGTTTTTAATAAAAATCCTTTCGCTAAAATGCCATCAGAACGCTTATAACAAGTGCGTCTCAGCCCCCCCCTACAGTCTCCACCATATTGGTTCAGTCCATTTGTTGCACATGTTCAGAAAGGTCCGAAACAGACAGCAGCAAACCATTTGAAAAAAAACGATGCAAAGAGCAGTGTTGCCGACTTAGTTGCTATATTTAGCCACTTTTCAGACCCCTCAGCACTTTGATTTCTAAAAAATGCCCTGAGAAATCTAACGGCTTTTTCTGCCTCAATAGACTTTGTAGACAACATCTAAAAGCAGCGAACTCTGCTCTCCAGAGCAGTAGATGTAACCCCGCCTCCTGCTCTCTCTATGTCTCACCATGATTCACGTACGCTATTATTTCAGACAAATTAAATATGTACATACTTATGGCCTGTACTTCTGTATATAGCGCTTTTTCAAGTCAGGACTTCAAAGCGCTTTATACTACATTCATTCATTCGACTACAGTGATTCACCCATTCACGCACACTCTCACACACTGATGGTGGCAAGCTACATTGTAGCCACAGCTGCCCTGGGCCCCCTGACAAAAGCAAGGCTGCTATACACTGGCGCCACCGGGCCCTCTAACCACCATCAGTAGTCAAGGACACTACGAAACTGAAAGCTGGAGCCAGGGCTTGAACCGTCAGCCCTTCGATCTCAAGCAAACCCCTACGCCCTCAATTGCCCTCAATGATTGCTTGTCTACAGTGAAAAGAAGGACTGGTTTATTTACTTTTGCCTTTTCTGAAACACAGGAAGGAGCAATCAGCTAAGTGAGCTTAGTGCTTGAAAAAAAAATCTTTCATTCCTTTAGAGACAGCATGAAAAGTCAGCTGAGTACAAAACTGATGAGAGGAAAACAAGAAGAAAAGGAGAACAGATAATGGATGTCTATTCTATTAACATTTCTCTATCTGTAGAATGGATCTGTTTGATGTGTTGTCCTTCTCCATTCAGAGGGCCCCCTGCCTGTCTTTGCCTAGGGGCCCCATATTTCCTAAATCCGCCCCTGCTTGGAATGTGTGCCCCCCGCCTCCTTCTTTCAATGTTAGCCATTCCTGCCTGATAACGACAAGCAGAGCATCATTACTTCTTCGTTTTGTGGCCCATGGTTTTCGAGGACCAGTCACTGTTTGCACCGTTCACTTTAAGTGATTTAATTACTCGCTTTAGACTTGAGCAATTATAGCTGAAAAGCACATATGTTAATTATATCTGACCTCACTTTTTTTGCCGCTCTGTTAATTGTTGCTCAAATGACATTCTCTGACTGCTGTCATTGCCTCGTCCATGTCGACAGTGGCATAGCAGGACAACTTTTTATAGAGATGGCCAGACGGGGAGCAGTGGTTACTGAGGGGTGGCTGAAAATGTTTTAGACACAGGAACCAATGCAAGGTGAATCTACAATAATCACACTGCACTAAACGTATGAATAGTACAATATCTTTATCAGTATAAAATCTCTATAGCTCAGATAAATCATTGATACAGTCTAGACTTTACTGCAGCCGTTGCTAATTACCATAAACACATATTTACTATCCCTTTATAGGGCACTCAGTAAAATACTTTGAAAATCAACATTTCAAGCCAAGATTGGAATCCAGGATTTTTTGATGGCAAAAATTTTATTCAATGTAATAACTAGAAACGCCAACTTGCCTGAATAAATTAAGAAATATAACAAAAGTGCTTCTATAAGAAATTCATGAAAAAAACAGGCAGAGACTGAAAGAGAAAATTTTTTTTGGTACAACATAACCTTAGAGGCATTTATGCTGATACTGGCACTTACATTTAGTTTATAAACCTAAATATAATTGTTTACTAGGCTTATTAACTTTTTAACTGTACTTTTTAACTTTTTAATTAGCTTTTTACATTTTTTTTTCTTGACTTGTTAACGTTTTTGCCAAAGCTACAGTGTGTAATAATTACAGGGAATATACAGTCCAGAAATGTAATATATTATACATAACTATGTTATTTATCATCATCTACGAGCTCAGCCTCTTAACCTTAATATTTCGCGTTATATTAATAAATTAGATTTATTTATAATTACATAGGGCGGGTCTACGCAGCCATGGAGCGAACATCTTTAGCGCTCTGCCGTAGCGCAGACCAACAAACTAGCGATTCTTGAGATGCGCCCAAAAGCGTCACACAGCGATATAGTAGCTACGCGGGTAAGTTATTAGAAGATATGAAATCATGTACCTACACAGACTAATGAGATACTAGTATTAAAATTATCTATGTAAACAAACCTCATCACTTGAGAAGGTAGGTGATCTGGGCGTCGTGGAAGACATTTTGTCATCTTAACGCTTCGCATACGTACTGTTGGGGGAAGCGATTGGGGAGATGTTCATGTTGCATAGGTGCAGTCTGGGCGTTAGATGTCGCGTCGCTGAAAATTACACACTGTAGCTTTCCTTTAATTTACAGTAGGCAATATATCATTTAATTCAAGGGCTCATCTAACTGGTCAAATGCCAAAATAAGATGTATATAGCCTTTAAGCAGGATCTTTGCTGAATGGCTGGATATAGATCTTGATGCTTCTAGACCTCACGTGAGGGATGGGGGGACTCCATTTGTAAAAGGGATGTAAGTGATCAAAAACGATTACTTGCCTATAAAAAAGGAAGTAAGTATTGGCATTTGGGTTGCGATACGATAAGCGTCACCATGGATGGGTCATAATACGATATCATGATATTGCAATATCACTATATATTGCGATTTTTTTTCCCCAAGTTATCAAAATGAAATCTGTAGATCAAAAAGCAAGTGTTGTACATTTTCACCGGAAGATATTGCTCCCATAATGCTACGCTCCTGCAGATCAGACATAATGAAATTAATAAGAGAAATGAAGTCAGGCCTTTAGGTTCTCCTTTCTTTTGTTTTTTGCAGAATCTCTCAACGTTTCCTTCAAATGACAATACAGACGGGAGAAAATCAGGCAGCAAAGCTGAAGATGTAATCCACTTCCTGTTTATCAGATAATGCATTTTGCCTCCCTCCTGCCATTAATGCCCAGATAAGAAAAAACATTCAAACCCACTTATGCCCCAGTTCAGAGCTCATACATTCCTTTCTAATGTACATTTGCCTCCAAATGTCAAAAAGCTCCAAAAATCCATTAGAACCAGCCCGCAAAGGCAAACCACTACCTGAACTAATACATCATGTTAAATGACACATACTCTGGAAATTTCTCCAAACATGCTTTTATCACACAGCTTATTATCACATTTAATGGGGATGATTTTCGCTTTTTTGCCAGAGCTGCACTCTGTGGTTTAATTCCCCTGCCAGAGATGAGGAAGGCGCAGAGACACAGCGAGCTCTTCAGATTCATTTCGTCTTGCGATATGATTGCAGTGGCGTGACTTCGGCCTTATGAGGCAAAAATGAAAAATATACGCGCCGCTCGATGCGATTGTGTTTGTTAATGTTGCAGTATGCCTCTGCATGCTGTTACTAATGGACTGTGCTTTTGTTTGTCACCTTAAGTGAGCGGCGACGTCTGTTGTTTCACTCCACTACTCCAGAGATGAATTCAGGAAGATGAGATGAGTCCGTGGGGTTGTATTTACGGACAGGAAGGTTTTTTTTTTTCCTGTCTATTTACATCAATGTGGTATAAATCCACAGCTTTAATGCTTGTGTTGATGGGTTTTTACTGGCCAGGTTATGGCCTCAGGTTTAACAGATATCTCAGCTGATTTTTTTTAAACAAAGGTCTTTTTCAAAAATAAAAAAAACTTAACTTCTCTAATTTAATGACATCATTACTGCTTTTTTATGTTTTAGTTCTCACTTATTTATGCCTCTTTTTCTTCAATTTAGTTTTTATGATCTGTAGTGTTCTCAGGAGGAAGCCCTAAACTGCATGTTTTTTGATTGGTTTCTGCTTTGAATTACCTGGAAGTTTTTGAGATTTGAATGTTTAACATTTCAGTTTTGAAGTTTCCTGTGATCTCAGCTTTTTCCTGGTGATTTACAGTTTGCCTCCTCTGTAGACCTGCATCACCTTTGACTGAATTATTAACACAATTGGTGAAAAACATCAAATAATGTTTTCGGTTAATCTTCAATAATTTGTCTACTCTTCTATAAAAAAAAGAAACAAAAAACAAAACACCTGTTTTAATTTAAGAGCATCGGATCCATAAGTGAATGGGTCATGTTGCCCAGAGTGCCGCTTTACGGTGTACGTTCCAGATCTGCTCGGGGCCCCGCCCCTTCTTATGACGTCAAATTATGCCCAACTCCACTCGGACAAACTGTATTGAACCCGTTTCTTAAGGATCCAATCTCTTTTGTACTTTCAACATATTGTTACGTACAGTGGTGTCAAAGGTACACACATTTGTTACTTAAGTAGAAGTATAGATACTGCAGTTTATACACTTGTAAAAGTTGAAGTATCAACTTGACCTCTTTAGTCAAGTAAAAAGTGAAAAGTATGTGCTCCAAAAACTACTTAAAGTATAAAAAGTTTAAAGTAACCTTTAAAAAGTGAATTGATTGAAAGCTCAATTTCTCGACTATTTTGAAAAATTACTTTGAGATAGAGCCAAGGATGAGGAGGGTCTTGTTGGTCTCGCCTGTGTCCGACTGCTTTCGAACATTTCAACATCTTTTTTCTGAATCTGACATTGTAGCATGGCATAGAAGAATTCCGCGTTAGCAGTTTGAAGAACACCTGCTGGCTTCTGATGATTTCCTCGCTTTAGCTAACCAATGGTGTGTTTGCGTTGTATGACTCATCCAATCACACTAGTTTTCACTAGATGTGGATGGAGCCAATGATCTGCATTCGATGGTTCACATGATGTGAAATAAATATTTGTAAACATTAAACTGAAGCCAAGAGTAACGAGTAACGTTTGTTTTAAAAATGTAAGGAATAAAAAATAAAAATACATAAACATAAACAAGTAATGGAAGTAGAAGTATAGATACCTAAAAAGAGTACTTAAGTACAGTAACAAAATATTTGTATTTCGTTTACTTTGCTATTATTTTACATTTTATTGGTGATCTAAAGTAGCTGAGAGTAGAAAACGATTGTCAGTCTTGAAGGAAAGACAGATTGAGGTCTGACAAAAAAAGTCTGTTAATTTTTATTCTTATTATGAAGATCTGAGGGCAAGGAAGGACAAATGGAAAATCATAAAAAATGACTAAATTACTAAAAAATTCGATTTTAGACGGAGAAAACAACAGTTATTCTAGTTGTTGAAAATGAACGGTTGTTGTTGATACAAATTAAAAAAGTAGTGTAGCTTAATATGGCTAACTGACCGAGGTAAAAGAGGCTAACCTGTTAGCTAGCACAGCTAGCTACAGCGCTACCAAGCTCTCCCCCTTGATATTACGGTCTAACAGTTACTTTCTTCACCATAAACAGATTTTTTCCAGTTTTGTTATCGATCAGGTAAACCTTCATTGGTCATTAGACACGCTAACGGACGCTGCGTGATATCATTGTCTGGGCAACCACTATTTTACATCATGTAGCAAGATTCAGTCAATCATGTAGCATAACGTCACTGGCAGGAAGCAGGAGCCGAGCAGATCTGGTAGCTACACCGGCAGTCCGATTTCCCTTAAAATATTAGAGCTAACTAAGCTAATATTGTTGTTAGTCAACAAATTTTCAGCAGAACCCTCTAATTGATTGCAAAGTAACCCTTATTGGCCACCTATAACCCCAATTTACAACACATGTAATCTCCAGTGACTTCACTGAGGTAGTGGAGCTAGAATTTTCCTCTTTCAAAGATATAATTTTTGATTTGCATCAAACAGATGTGATAGCAACACCTATTTGTATGTTTTCTAGAGCTGCCATGTTTGTTTGGGTTCGGCTTTGGGCTTAGCAGCTTTTGATTCCTCTCAGCTATGTGTTTAGAACACGATTTGAACACCTCATTTTAACAAAATAAAGGGGCGGAAGGGTTTTTAGATTGGGACAACATGCATGCAGTCCAAGAGCTCCAATATCTGTTGTGATCCAGATTTTCAACTAGCTGAACTCACTTTCCTGGGCTACTGGATGTAATTTTGTACAGGGGGTGCTGTTAAATGTTTTATTTTTTTGTTGACAAAAGACCTATGAGCTATGGTTACCAGACCTCCCTAAGTTCCGGGGATAGCCCCCATTTTGGACCACTTGTCCCCAGCTAAAGCAGTCCCAGGAAATGTCCTGAATTTTACCATTTTATGTCTGAAGGGGTAAAAGTTGCACTGTTACTACGGTAGAAAGGGCGTGTGAGCATGCTGCACTCAGAAACAGCTGTTAGCTGGCTGGTTGGCAGCTGTTAACGTATAGATGAGAAGTAGAGCGCAGCACTTTTAAAACAGACAAAGTTTGCTATCAGAAGCGGTCGCAGCTGCCTTGTGTTAATCGGTTATTTTTATTTTGCTGAGCATTTTGATAAATGTTTGGTTTGTGCCTAGGTTAATTAAAGTAAATTATTTGATGTTTTTGTTTTACTAAAGATGAGGTACGGTCATGTGACATAAACCAAGCTAATCAAGAAAAAGTAAGACAGACCATTGGCTGCAGCTGGCATGAGGAAATAGAGCTTCATGCTAAAGGATGTTGCAGGCAGCAGATCATTCTCCACGATGTCTCAAGACTCTTTCACATGTGCTTAATGTGAACCTGCTTTCATCTGTGAAGAGCACAGGGTGCTAGTGGAGAATTTGCCAATCCTGGTGTTCTCTGGCAAATGCCAAGCATGGTGTTGGGCTATGATCACAACCCCCATCAGTGGACATCAGGTCCTCGTACCATCCTCATGGAGTCTGTTTCTAACCCTTTGTGCCGGAACATGCACATGTGTGGCCTGCTGGAGGTCATTTTTCAGGGCTCTGTTCCTCCTTGCCCAAAGTGGATGTAGCAGTCATGTTGATGGGTTGTTTCGCTCCTACAGGTACCACGAGTTTGAAAGCACCACCAACATTCAAAGGTGACCAAAATATCCGCCAGAAAGCATCGGAACTGATAAGTGGTCTGTGGTCCCCACCTGCTGATCCACTCCTTAATTGAGTGTCTTGATAATTGCCAATAATTTCCACTTGTTGTCTATTCCAATTGCATAACAGCATGTCAACCTGATTGTCAGTGTTGCTTCCTAAGTGGACAGTTTGATTTCACAGAAGTTTGATTAAGTTTGACTGAACTTATATTGTTTTGTTTATGTGTATTGTTTTGAACATTTTAAAGTTTTTCCACACTGTTTAAGCTGTAACAAAATGTTTTCTTTTAAATATGTATGAATTTTACATCTTGAGTTTTGCCAGGGCTGCCAATAAAAATTTTTTATTTTCAAACTAATAAATATACCACTCTCCAGACACAGTTCCTAAATAATTTATTAACATAAATTTGTGATGCACCTAATTTATCAGAATAAAATCAAAAGATTCTTTCATGGTAAGCTGAATAAACGTCTTAAACATCAGAACTGTTTCAAAAGTCTTTTTGCTTTTCTTTGTAAAAGCATAAATTATTGTTTTTGGATGCACTTTGTTTTGAGTTTAGTAAAAATCTGGGAAAGATTTTTTTTTGTAATCCCTTATCTGTGGGATTTAAGCTGTTGGATCTGTTAAGAAACCTGAAGCACACATTGTTTCTGATCATTTCTATGATATATTCATAATATTTATTCAGTCGTCCAACACATTCAAAAACTTAATTTTACCTTTTAAGTTTGACTTTTAAGAAAGTAGTCTTTCCTGCTCTACAAACCATTTTATTTAATCTTTAATTGCTGATATATTTCTTTATATTACATTTTTTCAACGATTCAGTTTGAGGCTGTTTTTCAGGTCTGCTCCTGCTGGTTCATCTGTTGGGATTTAGCTGTGAGTGTTACCTTGTCTCGGTCGTGTCGGTGTGCTGCGTCGTGTTGGCTTTTCATTGCGTTGACGTACGTTAGCCTCTTTCTGCACACGTCTGGGAACCAATCTGATTGTGTGTTGGGCTTTTTTGTTATCTTTCCCATAAAGAAGCGGCGTATAAATACAATTTTGAGTGACTGAATGTTTGTTGGATTCATGTGAAAGTGGAACAGCTCCCAGCAGTTAGAGTCGGTGAACAAAGGGAACATTATATGTCAATTTTAGTCACATTTCATAGCTGAGCCACGCCTCTTAAATGCCACCGTCAAGAATGCATTTGAACTTGAGTATTGTGTGCATGCAGAGGTTGTCAGAAACTATCCGAAGCGCCCCGCCGTGACAGATCCACTCTGACATTCCTCTCTTGATGCTCAGAAAAGGCTATAAGGAACGCAGCATGGTAGAAAAAAAAACATATACAGGCTATTTCCACCTGTCAGTCCTGTCTTACCTGCGAAATATATTTAGTTTCATTCATGTAAGCACACGGCCTCGTGTTCTTTGCCAAGTGTTAAACTGAGAGATTATTTATTATTCAAGCACCATTCTTTGCACACATCCCAGCAGCAACAATGTAAGACATTAATTATGTCGTTGGAAAAAGGACCGTGGCGAAAAACTGTCCAAAACAACACAAGACTCGTGTTTTAATTATAACTGTCAGTCCAATTAGCAGCATTTGACAACTGATCCGCTGTAAACAACACAGAGTCTCTGTTGCAGCATGTGTTCTGCAAACTTTAGGCCTTTGCTGTCTGTTCTCCTCCTCAGATCCGGTATTGGGTTGTTTTGGAGAGGTTCAACGCTTCCCCCTCAGTTCAGAGCAGCTCCGAACCGTGTCTTTCTGCAAGGTGAGGGAGAAACTGCTGGTGCGCTTCATGCCGCTCATCTGTTTATTTATTTCAGAGATCTGATTTGATGATGGATAACATTCATTAAGTGGCTTAGCCTTCCTCAGACAGCTGTCAGTTCCATGCTGGCTCTCACCGATTGCTCATCAGCTTCTCCCCTTGCGCCTGCCTTCCAATGTGCAAAGCTTTTTACAAACCCTGAGATTGTTGTAGTTCACCTGAGAGTGTGGACAGATTACGCTGCCATAATCTCTGTAGAAGGGAGAAGAGATGCCTAAGGATGTCCTAACAGAGCCGTGCAGAAACTGGTGCAGAGATCGATATTTCTATCAAACGCTAGCTACTAAACAGCTGGAAAAGTCATTTTTTACAAGCACACATTTTAATACGTTAAGAAAAAAGAAGAGGAGCGATAATCTAATGATAGAGGGGTACTTTCTGGAATCTTAAGAGGTACCTTACAAAACCTAAAGATGTTTAGGTATAGTGATGCATTAAGATGGAAGAAGTGTGAATGAGGGATGTCTTGTATCCCGGTTTATTATATTTTATTTTTTTACTTGCACGTTTCTATTCTAAGGTTTTGATTCCAACTTAAGGGTACATTTATCTTGGTATGTTGGGTTACAGACCCCACCCATCCACCCCGACTAACGTTTTCATCGGTTAAATATAAAAAAGGTCAACCATGGTGAGTGACATGTCACAGTAAAATAAACTACAATCTACTTTAAATAAAGAATCTTCAACATAATTTAATGAAAAATGTTTTGCACATCAGGCCCCAATCTCTCCATCATACACTAATGGATCCTGCAGAGGAAACTGCAGTAAACAGAGGAAACTCCCTTTACATGTAGGGAAATTGTAAGGAAATATTTTGGAAAGGAAAAAAAAACAGTTAACCTTTTTAACTTCAGTTCAGAAGGTACCATATAAGTTCCAGAACAATACAGTCAAAGTCGTAGCAGAACACCCTGTACGTTCTAGGGGGGTGGGATGTTTTTTTTCTAAGGATAGTAACCTGGAAGTCCTGGAGAAGTTAGCTAGAAAATCTGGGGGGAAAAAAAGAATAACCCAAGTTTTAAACTCCAACAAAAACAAAACTGCTACTGCTGGAAAAGAAAACCAACCAAGTTCCTAAAACTATGAAGCCAGAATTCTGCAAACATGTAATAAATACTGATACGGGCAGTTTTATTTATACAACGTGCAAATAAAGTCCGGCTCCATACACATTTTAAACTTTTAAATGGTGCAGACTAGGGGTGAACGGTTCACAAAATCCACAGTTCGGTTCACGGTTTCGTGGTCAAGGTTTTCAGTTCGGTATATTTTTGATTGTTAGGGAAAAACTGTTGCACTTTTATCCACAACTTTCTTCCGCCCGTCATCGTGAAGTCATCTAAATGCCAGCGGTCCCATACGGCAGTGTGTATAAGTGCTGCTGGTGGAGTGCTCTGCTGCTGTTTGGCTACTGCTTCAGATTAGCATTTCGGTAAACGCTTCTACTGCTTCTTGTTTGCTACTGCTGGTTGGCATTAGTGCATGACACCGCCACCTTCTGCTCTGGAGTGTAAGCGCTTAGCCTATGACAAAAAGAACAGCGCATGAACGAGAAACGCCAACCTCCAGCGAATTGAACAGAGACAGTCGAACGAGCGGTTCGGGCGGTTTTCATAAACGTTCCATCCCTAGTGCAGACTGAGTAAAAGACCCTAAGAAGTCCCACACTAGCATCCGAACAGGGTACCGTTTTCTTCCTCCTTGTGGCTGTCACTACCCGATCAGTCTCTGAAGCACAATCCGTCCTACACATACGTGAACACAATAATAAGATCTGGATCACTGAAAAACTACATAATAACGTTACTAAAAATACTTATTTATATACTTAAAACATTAAAGAAAGCTAAACCTCATTGTATAGAAAATATTGGAAGACTTTTCTGGAATAAATGGATACATTCTACATTCTCTCACTCGTATTGTGCGACATCATCGCAGTAACGTTCGAAAGGCTATTTAAGGGGATTTCCTTTTTTTTGTCTTTATAATATGCAATATTAACGCAAATACAAAAAGATTCAAAATAAATTTCCTGCCCCTGAAAAAAGACAAAAGAATAAAAAAAGTAAGAAAAATGAATTACCGCCTACCCGGAAGTTATTCTGTTCGAGCACGTGCAGGACGGATCGTTCTTCCGGGACGGACTGGGTAGTGACAGTGGCTATTAACATTAGCAAGCAGCTTAAAGCTAAATTCACTTAAACACACAATGCTGGACGTAGAAGGAAAAATGCTTAATTAAAAATGTAAACGTCTGTGTTTAGATATAAACCTTGATTTGTTCGGGAATCCCACAGGAATCCCGAAAAAATGTCAGTCTCTAATGCAGACATCCCAAGTCTCCCGGAAGTTTCTGGGAGTCTCCCTGATATCGATAGTGGTTCGCTGATGCCCGCGAGTCGGATAAATGATCCCGGATTTTAGACTCTAGGAGGTGCTGTTTTTTTTTCAGTGAGAGCGATCTGGCAATAATTCATGCATCATGTGAGGTTTAGAACTACTGCGATTGCGCAGGAACAACAACAGAGCGCGGGGTGTGGGGAGGAGGTTGCAGGTGAAACCTGTGCAGCGTATCTGTCAAAAGCGATGCTCTGTTCACCAGCGATCCAGGCAACTGGCTGATATTTTTGACTTAATTTAAGTCACTCAAGAAAAACATTTAAATTCATCTTCAAAAATTAGAGGATTTGTTTTATTTGTTGTGGGGAAAAAAACATTTAGCAGATGAAAACCGGGATCCTATCTCAGTACCACTGAAGCGATCACCTTATTGTTTTTGAATAATTAGTAAAACAGAATTTGTAAAGAAAAAGAATGAAGTAGTTCCAAAGGACCTACTTATATGCATCTCCCTGAAATGAGTTTTTGGAACTTGGGATGTCTGTACTGTATGGAAAACGTGCAGCGAGCTGCAAACCTTCTTTTTTGTTTTCATGGGAAAAGTAATTTATGGTTCCATTAAAGAGATCAAACTGGTTTAGAAAACTATATATTATGAATTTATTTAGTTTAACCAACTTTTAATTATTTCAGTGATTTAACTTTTTATGTAACTATTCTTTTTAGCCCTTTTTTTTTATTGTATCTGACTTTAAATAACTGATAGTGGACTGTTAAGTAAAACAGATAATTAACTTTAAATCCATAAATATGGTCATTTTTCTTTTCTTTCTTCTTTCTTTCTCTATCTGCTGTCTGGAAAGCTTCTTCTTTGCTCACTTGGTGGCAGGTTGAACAGCTACCAGTGTTTCTAAGTCAGAGGCCTTTTCCACCGTGCAAAGAAAAGCTGTCAGATTAGGTTGATCCATAAATCACTGAGCAGAGAGGAACGACAACAAGGCAAGCTTTACATGAACAATCTTTAGCTATCAGGCGTTTAGAGCAGAAGTCTGATATAAATGATATAAGGCAAGTTCAGTTCTCCAATGGTGACGGCTCTAAACATTTATCAGCTGCCTGTGTTTAAATACGCTACATTATTTCTGACTCTACTGAAATTGTGCGTTTTTCATCTTACAAAATCAAAAAATGGACATTATATTCCAAACAAATGAGAATGGGCCGTTATCCTGCTTCTTGTTGAAAAATCTTTAAAGGAAAAGTGCGCGCCAGGAAGGAATAATCAATGGATCGTTATTTATAACTAAAACTTGAAGCGTTATATAGTAACCCCTCCCTCCTGCCATCTTCCAGCAGTGACGTCCGCGGTGCAGTAAGCCTAGCGCCATTCTCCCCGCTTTCCAAGCTAAATCAATGGGAACTACTAGACACATCTGCAATCAACAACAATTATTGAAGATTTCCAGAGGACTTCACCATTGAAATTCACCAGAGCTATAGTGAAACTGACATTTGGATGTTGGAATACATGGGGTAAAAGTGAAAAAAGAAAGAGTTATTCCACCTTTCTGATTCCTGATCCTCCACGGACGGGTTGGTCGTTGGATCGCCAACTTGAAGAGGGAGGATTTGCCATGAACTTCTGGCCAGAGAAAAACCCGTAATATGTAGCCAACATTTGGAAGAAGAATGTTTTCAAGATGACTTGGATAATAGCGCGTTGTGACAAACACCAGATACAGCACTGGGACTTGATCAACAGCCGATACAGCACCGTGACAATGTCACTAACCAGTAGGTGGCAGTAGTGTTCTTTGACAAACGTGGATGCCTCCAGTAAAGCACATTCAAATTAAAATTACTCTGAATTAAAAACACTGATCATTTATTCAACAGGATGGAATCATTTCTTAATTTTTTTTTTTTTTTTCTTACCTTACAGGCTAGACAATGTTTCAAATTTGAAATCAATGAAAGCTGTAATATCGTTATGCATTTTTTTTTAGGAGAAACAACAGCAAATAACAGAAGTAGAAAAGTTGTACTCCACCTATTCCTATTAAAACCTCATTAACTGAAAAATAATAATTCCCCTGCATTATAGATTATGAAAGGCCTTCGCATCAAAACATGCTCCAGACGTCTTGCCCCCTCCATAGGCGGCTCCGCTGCTCCTCTTGTGAAGTTTGACCAGCTAGAAGAGCGAGGTGCGTGAGAACGCTGGGACCCTTTTTCCCACCTGGATCTCCAGCTCTTTTTGGCCCTCATGTCCCTCCTCCTCGTTGTCAGAAATCTAAACTACGCCCCACTTCCTCGCCGCCTCGGCGTATCTAGACCCACAGCGTGTAGCTCGTGACCACGCTTCAATATTGGGCATAAATCAAAAATATCTGTGTCAAGCTCACTGCAACACACTGCTGTGGGAAGTATAACCAGGAAGCGAGGTAGGAGGGCAAAATAGGTTTAGCACCACCGCAGCACGGGAGGGAGAATTACGCCCAGGAGCAAATGGATAAAAATAGACCGGAGGAAAAAAAAACACAAATCGACACTATTGCGGACGATCGATGCATCGGATCATCGGCTGTTGGATCGATGCATCGATACAAAACGATTTATTAATTTAAAGTACTTCAGAAGATTGAATTCTGAATATGACCGGACTTTACCTTAAATTCTCTCACCTGATCAGTTCAACTCCCCTTCCGAAAATTCCTTTACTTCATCAATGTTTCAGCTTTCTGAATTTTTTGCTGAATATTGGGTCCTTTAGCTGCAAAACAAGCCCTGATCACCAACCCTCCACCACCATGCTTGATAGTCTATTCATTTTTGTTCATCTTGGAACGAGAAAGTTCAATCCTACAGCAGCAATTAAAATAATAATAAAAAAGACACAAAATAAGTTATTTGTATCACTACTGTTTCCTTAAGAGCTACTTTTGGCAATTTTATGAAAGACTTGATGGGTTTCTTAATGTGTTGATCCAGAAAACAAAAAAACAAATCAAAGTAGAGATGTTCATTCCCTAACTGTGAGGTTTGGTGGTAGAAAGTCTTGAGATCCTGTCATTTTTGCATCAGAAATTAAATAAAAAAAAGGGGAAATCCTTCCTCTGCAGCCAATATCTGAGCCAAAGCTTTGCTTGTTTCTGCTCTCATTGTTTATGATAATTCTCATGTCTTTATTTGCCCTCGCTCCGCCTGTTCGCTGCTGCTGTAATGAGTTTTTTATTCTTATCATAATCCTCCGGCCTTCAGGCGTGCCGGACCGCGCCGGCTCTCTGTTAACAGGACGTGGAGGCAGACGTCGTTGCCCCGCTTTAGGCCCGGTGTGCTCGGACGGACGGCCTTAGAGTTAGAGAGTGTGACCGTGGAGGAATGGGGGCTAAATAACCTGCCCCCCCCAACCCGCTCACGCCTGGCCTCCCTGGCTAGCTGCCTCTCCTAGCAAGGCCTGACATGACAGGAGTGAAGCCAGAGCCGTCTACAATCCATTACTCTTACCTGCGGAGGAGGAGGAAAGGCAGAGATTGAGTTAAGGGCCAGAGAACCTTTCAGCGCCCCCACCCCCCCCACCAACTCTGTTCCCTTGCATGCTAATTCCAACAGCGCTTCGAAAGGGATCAGAATCTGCTGGCTGCCAAATGTAGCTTCTTAACCGAAGGATGGGGGAAAAAAATCCTCCTTCCTTGATGCTTCTCCTGCACACATATGCATAATAACACACAGCTGCACACAGCTTTCTTTCTCTTTATTTCTCTCCTCACACACACTCTCATTCCTGGACACCATTTGGCTCAGAACCAGGGATCCAGATGTAAAGCTTGTATTTTTCTGTACGACACACACTGTGCATAATAATCGGCAGCAGAATGGTGCACTTCATGTCGATTTGAGAAAGAAATTCAACCGTCGCCGTGTGATGTCATAACCCCCCCACTTCCCCACTCCTGAACGTTGAAATATTTCCCATGCACGCCAGACGGAGCGCGATGAGCATTTTGTGCAGGGAGCGTGAAGCAGAGGCGCTGCTTAAAGCTATCACTATCGGAGTGGAAAGCACACATGACAACTGGTTTGCAGGTTCCCAAATGAGAAACCATCACAGGCCGCCCGGTTTGGGGGGGGGGGGTGGATTGGCACCCTGTGACAGTGATAAATTTCACCAATCGTCCAGTGTGAAGATCTGTCTAATCTTCGCGGTGGCTCACAGCGGGGTAGGACCCCATCACTCTCCCATTATTTGACAACAAAACATCCGCGGAGAGCGGTGAGCCAGGTTCAGTTAGCTACAATACACTCCCTGCATACACAAATCCCCAGCGAAGGAGGGGGGGGATTATAAAGTGGCTCTGTAGCCAGCCATTAAAGGGGCAGGCCATTAAAATGCAGCCACCTATGCACACTCAGTGGTGGAGTGCTTTGGAGGGAACAAAAACAAAGCCATCTGTCAATAGCCTTTAATTTTGAATAGAAAGCAAGTAAAATCCAATGCCTATAATAGCCTTCATTTTCCTCCAGACCCTTGAAATTGATTCGATGGCCTAATTTGGCAGGTGGGGGGGGTGCAGCTGGAGGACGTATACGGCGTTTCACCTCATATGACACCGTAAACGGTGTTTATTTGTGTTTTTTTTTCTCTCTCCGAGGCCATGCATCACGCTCCATATGCATCCATCACAGCCATGTGGAGCTCCGTTGGCAGCTTACAAGCTCTCGCCCGTTTATGCCGAAAATGTTATTTTGATTTCACTGACACAGAGATAATGTTTCATAACACACAGTAAGTCACGAATTAGCCCATCTGTCTGTTTGAGCTTCCCCGGTCTGTGTGTCTGTGTGTGTCTGACCGCGGCGGCTCAGCCCTCTCCCCCACCAGGATTCACTGACGGCTGTCAGCTCATTGAGTGACTCCTCCACAGATTGTATTTGAGCCAAAAATCCTGATCCCTCGTCTCGCTGCTCCTGTCGCGCTTTGCTTACTCGCGCCTCCCCGGCTTGTCGACATGCATATGCTGACACACGCCGTATATACGAGCTCTCCCACCACACGGGCGTTGGGTAATACGTCGCCAAGCTCCACCTGGAAGAGTGTCTGTTTCAGTTCATCCTGAAGCAGCTGAGGTGTTTTCAGACCGCGGCTGCCGTTTGTCTGTTTTTCTAAGGATTTCCAACCAATTTCTTGGCATTAAGAGGAGAGCGAGCGTATCAATAACCTCAGAGAAGAGTGTTTGAACTGCTGCAGTGGCTTCTGTGTCTTCGTGTTGATCCCAGACGGACTCTGAGGTGTCGAGATCAGCCGCGCCATCTGCTCCAGGACTCTGTGTTCTTCTGGTGGCTCGGGATACTTCCATGTGACTCCGCTGTGTTTGGCACTTGGTGTTAAAGCTGCCAAGTGGTTGAGAAACAGGTGATGGAAAAACATGCAAAAGGAAAAAAAAAACAAGACATGAGAATAATAACAATATTAATAAATAATGATCATAAAATGTGATGAACTTGTCCCATTAAAAAATAGTAATTGAGCTTTGCTGCTACTGTTACTGTTTAATAACTATACTGATGAAAAATAAACAGGGATTTTTGTAATTTTTGCATAAATTTGTCATTTTTTAAGTGAAACTATATTTCATGAATGTATAAAGAACTTAAAATTAATGCAACTTTAAATTTGGAGGAAACTTTAAACATTAACAAATCTCACAATACCATTCATTTAAGGCTGAGTTCTCCAAAGTGTGGTCCAGGGGCCATCAGCGGGACCCAGAGGGATTTCTGGCGGCATGTTATCAGTTTAAGGTTTATATTGGATTAGCTGGTTCAGGAAGCTGAGTCGGCCTCAGCAGATGGCCACCGCTCACACTGAGCCTGGTTCTGCTGGAGGTTTCTTCCGCCCACTGTTCAAAGGGAGTTTTCCTCTCCACTCTCTTTACAAAGCATGCTTAGTGTGAGTGATTGCTGAAGAGTCAATGAGTCGATGCAATCAGCTGGTTTTCCTTAGATAGAAAACTTTGTATCAATCTGACTGGATGATCTGGTGAACTGGAAAGTGCCTTGAGATGACATGTGTTTGGCGCTATATAAATAAACTGAATTGAATTGATGCAGGAACATATTTAAATATTTTGGTGCAGTTTGTCCTTTGAAAAAAAAAAAAAAAACACATAAAAGATCCAAACTTTCTCAAACATTTGAGATGCAAAGTAGAGATGCACGATATATTTGGGATTTTGGCGATATCCGATATGCTGATATTTTCGACAAAAACTCATGTAGCCGATAAACCGATATCGATACCGATGTTAAAGCTGGACAAAAATAAGTAGTCATTGAAAATAGCGGTTTTGTTATAAAATTTCTGACACTTTGAAAAATAATATACTCAAATATATTTTCATATGCTGATATCAGTGAGATTGATTTTTAAGAACGCGGTGTCGATCTATTTTGCTTTCAAAATCTGGTGAAATTTTCATCGATTCTGTTACAAACTCAAATTGATATTTTTACCTGCCAGCAGGAGTTCTTACAGTAGAGATTTTGTATTTAGTAAATAGATGGAAATACGATGCATCAATATATCCACATATACAAAAATATGGCAACATTTGCATTGTTGACCGAGGATTTCGTAGCATAACGATGACATATAGCAATATTTCATTAGTAAAAGGAGATTGATATGGTGTTTTTAAATGGCAATATATCAGCATATGAAGATATTAAGGACTCATTTTTAATGGATCAATATTTTTCCCTCGTCTTTAGAAGTTTTAAGTCTGTAAAAAAAGTTTTTGAGGAAGAAGTAGTTTTTTTTTTAGACTTTTAGAAGCTGATCAAATATCGGGTTAAATATCGGTGGGGTGGCCTTGTCCGGTATTCAGTTTTAAGGCCGATACCGATAGGGGGCAGATTATATCATGCATCCCTATGCAAAGCATTATTTTTATCTTTTATCTGCCATTTTTTATTTTTGTTTGCTTTCAGGCTCATTTAAAAAATTCACTTTAATGAAGGGACAGAACATTTGTTGAAGTTTGGAAAATAAAGCAGGAGTGAGCGTCGACCTTAACCCTGGCAAGAAACTGGAAGTGTTACAAATTTCAAATCTACCTTCATTTACAGATCCTCTTTATACAGAAGTCAAACATCTTTGTTTGGTGTTTGATCAAATAGGGGTTTTATTGTTAAAAGTTGCAATGCTTAGTTTGGTGATGGCATTTTGATGTTGATAAGAATACATTTAAAAATGGAGGATTATTAAAATGTTCGCGAATATTTTGGTTTTGCACGGTTGCTGACATGTTTTCCGAATAATCCATCCAGCCATTATATGACACACTTGTCCCAATGGGCGAGAGGCGGGGTCCACCCTGGACAGGTCTCCAGTCCATCACAGGGCAACACAGAGACAAACAACCATTCACTCATACACTCACACCTAAGGAGAATTTAGAAGCCAATTAACCTATGCAGTCATGATTTTTGGACTGTGGGAGGAAGCAGGAGGAAGTACCGAGGAGAGGACCCACGCATGCTCAGGAGGAACATGCAACCTCCATGCAAGAAAAAGACACCTGGCCTGGGGAATAGAACCCTAGAACCTTCTTTGCTGCAAGGCAGCAGTGTGCTATAAGCTTGAATTATTCCTTATAAGGAAAGTTAATCTGTTGCTGTAGTTCCTCAGGAATCCACTAGGGGCTTGCATTCACCTTTTGTCCTCATTCGACAGATCGAGTCCAGGGCATCATTGCATCCTCACACTTTAAATAAACTATTTCTGAGTTGGTTTTATTTATATAAACTGGAAGGGAGAACTGCATTGTCTGGATTTAAAGCTAAATAAGGTTCATGTTCTTTTTTTCTGTACTCTGATTCCAAAACAAGTTAAAAAATAATCCACTGGACGTTTTTTTTCTAAGTTTGAAGACGTTTCTCTTCCCATCCAGGAAGATTTTTCAATTCAAAATATCAAAAATAGTGTTGCGTTCGAGGCTTTAAAGAGTGGACCATAAACAAAGCTTAGAAAACATGCAAATTAAACCGTCCCTTAGGAATGGGGGTCGTTTGGATACTGGTCTCTGCCTCTGAAAGAGAGGCTTTACTCTGATGTTTTGTTCATTCGTATCCAGCGATGTTACATGACTGAGATAAAAATAGTTTTATCATATTTAGACAAAGGGATTAATAATCTGGTCACATCTGAGTTGTTAAAACCTTTAACCTCTTTTTCTTCCACTTAGCAGAAATAAAGATGTTTCCAGTTTTACAGAAGATGATTTTCTTTTCATCTGAAGAAAAAAAAAACAGCTTGTTGATCAAGGAAATGAAAAACTAACTTTGGTTAGTTGAAAGTTAATTAAAATTCCTTAATTTGTTTTAGAGAATAATCCTTTTTTTAATGTAATAAATTTTTTTGTAAACAGATAAAATAACGAAATGAGCCGTCTTTCTAAAACTTGGTCCGGACTGCGGAACCTTGACGGCAATCGGTTCCTGTTGATACAGCATACTCGTGGCGTTCCTGTTTATTGCGGCTGAACCAAACGAATGTCGCTGCTGATGTCTTACCCTCTGGGATTTTTTTATTTGTTTATTTTTTTTACAGCTCTGCTTAAGAACAGGAATTAAGAATAATTGGTTTGTGGATGTTTTTTATTGTTGCAGTCGGAGCTCTGAGTTTTAGAAATATTTTCAAGCATCGACTCTGATCCTTTTTTTTTTCTTCTGGCCTAATTTCCCTCATAGTTTCTTCCTTCTCTGCCACCCTTACTTGAAAGCTGGTTGCGTAATTTTCTGCTGCGTGGCGAACAAAGCTCAGACCTACTTGTTCCTCTCTCCAACCCCCCCCCCATCAAAGAAAAGGCGGGAAGCTTCAGAGACTGCCGATGCTGCTGAAAAATTTGTATCATCGTGTCAAAATTTGAGTCCAACAGAAAAAAGCTCAGCTCTCAATGACGATTTTTTTCCCTCATTACCTCCTTCTAGTCAAACACTTTATTTATCATCAGCCCTCCCCCCAACCCCGTGGCCTTTCCGTACACCTCGGCCGGTCGCCCCCACGCACCGCTGGCTGAGACAATGCTGCCCAGATTGAGAACCGCTGTGATTTACATCCCTGATTACGGCATAATTTCACACTTATTTGCATGAAACTCCTTCAACATCCCCGCCGAGCGTAATGGATTGTTTGAGCTCTGCAGCTCGGGGCCGGCTAAATGAGGGCTGAGCAAGATGGAGCGAAAGTGCGAGAGGAGGAGGCACTGGAAAAGACGGAGCGGCCGACAAAGTTCAAGTTAAAGTTCAAGGTCCTTCATCTTCGCAGCCGTTTATCACACGCCGCTCTCAGGCTGACTTTAAAAAGGCCAAAACAAAAAGAGAAAAGAGACGAGAACAGTGGGGAAAAAAAAAAAGAAACAGAAGAAATCCAATTACGTCCAACTAATCAGCGGCGAGTCACAAATGAAACGGTGCGTTGAAAGGACGTGGCTGTGTACCAAACCTTCTAATCAGCCTCAGAAGAAGACAGGCCGATGCTTTATTAGGCTCAGGAGAGTCTGTTTAATAAAATAGCTCCACGCTTCTCTTCAGGGTCACTTTACTTCATTAATACACAGTAACAGATTGTTCACCCACCTTCAGCTGCGAGTTAACGCCTCGACGGCGAGGAAGCTTTTACTAGAGCAGCACATTTATGTAGAACTAAATTTAAACATTATATTTCTGCAGAAACGATCCTCACGCCGCAAACCCACTCAGAGCCGGCCGAATGCGGCGCGAAACGCCATCATTAACCCTAATTAATGCTGAGATTCGGCAGAGTCACAATGCCTTCTGCAGATACGATCTGAAGCTGTTTCCACCCTGATTTGGTTTAATTCGTCTGATTAATCCATCACAGCGGCGGCGTCCTTTCATTCAAACATGGAACACCTTCAGATGTACCTGCAGCAGCGACGGAAACGGATCTCTGCTGCTGACTGGAGGGTTCAGGCGAAGTTCAACACCGTCCTCCAAGCTTCACTGTGATGATTTATGCTGTCACACAAATTCACAGGTTGGAAATGGTTTTTAAAAACAAAAAAACATAAATATTACATTTCTAAATGGTGTAGTTCTTAAAAATTAGCAAAACCAAGGCCCTTTTATGTGTTAGGGTTGTTAAGTTTCCCCAACTTTGACATATAAACAATGAGACAAAGATGGTGTAAGATTATTCCTGACCGTGCTTTGCAAAGGGAAGATAGGCAGAGGTGAAAAATCACTCTCTGCATCTTCGCTTGGCTCCACACTTGCAGGCCTTTTTATTGAGCAGCCAACACATTACAGCAGCAGGTGTTCCATTACGCAATCTCTTAGACATAGCATGAACTTTTAAGATAGGGAACTCGTCTGGTTTCAGTATACGCATCCCAACAAGGTGTCGGGGGTTATGAACCTTCAACTTCTGTGTTTCTCAAATGAAAAACAGGAAAGCATTCTTGCAAAACATTTGACCGTCTTATGACCTGCATACACTATTTCCACTGATGATAGTAACAGAAAAACAAATGACTGAGAGCAATATAAAACTTATAAATGAATAAAATGATAAAAACAACAGAAATAATAACTTCAACAGCAGAACGTCGACCCTGGAGGATTAGAGTTTGAGACCAGTGACCTAAAACAGACATGTAAGGAGCAGAAAATGGTTAACAAATGATTTAAAGCAAATGTGTGAAATTATCAAATGTTTTAAAATGTTAATTTGTCAAATTATTTTGTGCTTTAAAGCCTCCAGATTGTCTGATAAGGCGGTAAAAGTTCCTCCTCAGTGGTGGTAAAGACTCCTCGTCTATTAAAATGAAGGCTTCTCTCAAAGGTGCATCCTCAGATTATTTAAAAATCTTTTTATTCCAGCTCAGAATACCACATCCTGCTGGCTTGTTACTTGTTTTTTTTCTTTATTTTACACTTTGGTTTTGCTCAGTTTATCAGCAAATAAAGTCCTTTAAGGAGGAAAGATACTGCACATGTGCACCGGGGTTCTGTCAGATCAGCATACCCTATCAGACCAGAATACCTATGGTCAATATTTCAAGTCAGATTTGTTTTTTCACTTTAATTTTGTATAAAAAATAGACTTTAATTAACCTTGACGGGCGTGTATCCCTTTGGTCATGTACATAAAAAACAATTTAAGGTCAGGTCGACATACGCTACAAAAAACACCACCAAAACTGTAATTAATAAATTATTTTTTTTGTACATGACCAGGCAAGGCAAGGCAAGGCAATTTTATTTGTATAGCAGTACAATTCAGTACAAAGACAATGCAAAGTGCCTTACATGATTAAAAATATAGGAAGAAATAAAAACAGAATCAAGAAAGTAGGAAAAATAAAAATAAAAAAAATGCAGAAACAAAAAAGAATATTAAAAACAGTTGGACTAAAGTAAATAAAGTTGAACTAATGATGTTTTAGTTGAACTGTTTAACTAGAATAGTCAGAAACAAAAGGCAATCCTAAAACAAATGTGTTTTTAGTCTTGATTTAAAAGAAGCTCAGGCTTTCGCGCACTTTTACAGGGTATTTAAAGGGATACACGCCGAATGAGGTAGTTTAAAGTGTATTTTTCAAAACTAAACTAAAGGGATAAACTGGTATGGACTACAGGTATGCTCATCTGACAGAACACCAGGTATAAATGGGGAAGTAGCCTACTGCGGCTAAGCCTGTTAGCACGTCTCAGCAAAATATGGAAATCATAAAGCTATGTCCAACATCCAGTGAAAAATTTTAAAATATATTTGATTCTAAGAGGAATAACATTCGAACAGTAGTGTTCACTACAGTGAGGCTCTATTTATTAGATACCATCTATTTGCTATTTGCTAGTTCTACCTCCTGCCAGCAGATGGCGCTGTGTTTTGTTCTACTCATTCGGTCCTGGAATTCCATTTAATTAGCGAAGAGAAAGTTTAGCTTTAGCGCCCATAAAAACATCCCGTTGAGAACCCTTCATTATCTAACCTCTTTCAGGACAGACGGTTGGTTTATATAACCTTATTTTATCAGAATTAAACAGTTTTGGGTCTTTTTTTTTATATGTGGACATTACGTGATCACGCAACTTTAAAAAGTGGCACTGCCAGTTTAATCCTAATCCAAATATGGCCTAATTGGATTCTCTAACATTTTTCCTTTAACTAATCAAAAATGATTTCATTTCATTCTTTGATCTGATTGAAAGCATTTATATTTTACAGACTATTATTTTTAATCTTTTAACTCTTCTCTAGTATGTTATTCTTGTACATTTAAGGTCCCCATTTTTGTGACACCATTGTGAGACAATCAAGGGAATTTCTATTCTATTATGTCAGACAAATAAGTATCAGACGGAAAAGTTTAAATTATGGAGCATTGCAGGCTAACAAAGAAGCCAAACAACCCCCATTCCAAAGGGGTGGACCCGTTCATCCGTTTCAATTTGCATGTTTTCTAAACAAAAACATCGCTTTTTGTTTTTTCGGGCTACTGTATAAAGCCTCAATCTCAGCGCTATTTTTGACATTTTGAATGGAAAAGCTTCCTGGTTGGGAAGCGAAACGTCTTCAAATTTGGAAACAAAGTCCAGTGGATTGTTTTTGTTTTTTTTCGTATCAACACAACGAAGTGAAAATAATAATTTTTTACACCAACAAAGCATTCCTACGGAAGAGGATTAGGGCCACTAAAAACAAAAATAAAAAAAAAAAAATAAGTTAACTGGATTTTACATTTTATTTCAGTTTAGTATGGGAAAAAGTCAGAATTCTGACTTTTTCCTAAAAATTCTGACTTTTTATTGTCAGAATTCACTCAGAATTCCATAGTAAGTCAGAATTCTGAGAAAAAAGTCAGAATTCTGAAAAAAAAGTCACAATTCTGAGATTAAAGTCACAATTCTGAGATTAAAAGTCAGAATTCTGGGATTAAAGTCAGAATTTGAAATGCCAATTCTGACAGTAAAGTCAGAATTAATTTAGTATGGGAAAAAAGTCAGAATTCTGACTTTTTTCTCAAAATTCTGACTTTTTTTCAGAATTTGACTTTAATCTCAGAATTCTGACTTTTTCCTCAGAATTTTTAATTTTAATGTGGATGGGCACCATGAAGGCAGAGATGTGGGAGCACTCCAGCTTCACTGACAAAGATGTGAGCTGATTGAGGTGGCCAGTGACACATTGGTGGAAAATGACGAATTAGGCAACTTTTACGTGCTCTGTGGGTCCCCTCATTAATGGAGGAACAGAACGTCATTAAAACAAGAGAGCTAGTCTTTAAATTCTCAAGAAGTATGGCTTGATGCTAACATGTTTGTTAGCTGTCAGAAATCTGAGAAAAAAGTCAGAATTCCGAGATTAAAGTCAGAATTCTTACTTTTTTCAC
The DNA here is from genome assembly GCA_018398635.1 of Cyprinodon brontotheroides. Lineage (NCBI taxonomy): Eukaryota > Metazoa > Chordata > Actinopteri > Cyprinodontiformes > Cyprinodontidae > Cyprinodon > Cyprinodon brontotheroides. The sequence goes on along the minus strand of JAGKQL010000031.1, from coordinate 35,034,636 downwards.
ACATTAAAACTGAAAAAAAAAATCAATTAATTTTTTTTTCTTTTTCAGTACATTCCCTATCATGCACGCATCCCCCCGGATATTTCTGAGGTTAGAATGCAGCAACCTGCTTTGGAAAGACTTAATTTCAAAAAGAAAAAAAAAAGAATGATAATAAAAAAGCAACTTGGTGTTGTAAAAGACTTCAGGATGTTCAGCACTATTCACTTCTTAACAATCCAGTCTCGAGAATGAGCGGAGAAACCCATCTGAAGTGGTATGAAATTAAAGAGAAGATGTGCGGATGCGGATTGTGGATCTCTCTGATGTTCAAGGCTGCAGTGGATTTGTGTTGCTGCTATTAGCAGAGAAAAATGTGCCACAGGGTCTGCATATCTGAGAGTAAAAAAAAAAAACTCAAGCTCTCAGAGCAGCCCGGCTCCTCTCTGGAAGGGCTGGTATTTCCGTTTTTTTTTTTGAGGTGCGGATGCCTGTTAGAGTTTTGTCTGAGAATTTCATCAGTGCTCTTTATGAGAGGTTGTCCGTGTTTGACACCGCCTTTATGAGGCCAGTTACTTTTTATGTGAAGCCTTCAGCTGAAACGTTGATGCTGTATGATCGCTGGGTTGTGAATTTTATGAGACATCGCCTCCGTCCAAAAAAACCAAAAACACTAAACATCTCATATTTCATCAGCTCGTATTAACAGGACGTCTCTTTTACTCTCCTGCCAAATCTTTATTCCTCCGTTTAGGCTGACTTTTTAATTTCTCTTGTCAACTCATTAATTCCCACTTGTTGTCGTCAGCGGTTTAAGGAAAAAAAAAAAAAAGAATTATGGTCAAATCCGTGCAAATAGTGATTAATTGTGGCCGGCTTTAGTCCATTTGTTCTCGGGGCGGCTGCACAGGCCTGCTCCTGACGTGATTCATTTCTCCTGCTTCCTCACATGCGTGGCTCCTCCACCATTACAGTACATCTCCCCTCTTTTGTTTCCTCATTGTTTCCCTTCACTTTCATCATAAGCTGCATGCTAATGTACTGCGCGGCCGCGGCACAGGCAGGAATATATCATCTTCTGATTACACTGGATAAGTGGATTTGTGGCTATTTGCACAGCGGAAGTGTCACGGTGACATTACATATGAAAAGCTAACTTTTCGGCGCAGGTAGAGCCAGAGCGGGTTGTCATAGTGTCTGTGCGCCTCTGCAGCAGCTCGCCGTTCTGATGGCAAGAGACTGCTGAGGGAATTACCAGGCGTCAAGGGGAAGCTCCATTAGAATATCTGTGATGGATCCTAGAGTGAGCGTTGACGTTGAGGCCTTTCTTTTTTTTTTTTTAGCTACCTTATGCATAAATGGTGCAATTCAGACTGCTACTTAAGCCCTTGGCAGAGGTGCTTAAGCCTTCTCTCACACACAGTTTCCTCCCCGCTCACTCTGACATTGAACTGAAGTGCAAAGCCATGCAGCTCCCAGCAAGATGCTCAAAATGGTCATTTGCATTATTTAAAGCTTCCACTGCTGTCTTCCTGCTCTAACTATACCATACAGAGACGATGGAGAGAATCTGTCAATCTCTCCAAGTTAAGAACGCTTGCATAACGCCCCTGCAATTAAAGCAAGACGTGTTGAATTACTTGGGTAGGAATCAGACGTTGTAGATCCCGCAGAAAAGGTGGGAAAGTTCAGCTCAGGAGGGGGATTAAGGCTTTGGATTTCAGAACATCTATTTTAGAAACGGTGGATATTGTTAGGCGTTTAGTTGGGAGACATGCGGCGGTATCTTTTCATCCTTTATTCATTTTTAAAAGAATTTCCAGATGAAGAGATGGGTGGAAAACTGGAGCTCAGACGAGGAATTAAATCACAACGGCAGAGATTCGTAGGCTGTGGATGAATCCGGATCAATAGAGCTACCTGGGATATACTGACTCTGCACCCATTCAGGCTCCATTTAAACAGTTTTTATAGTGGTTTCCAGTGCAGTGTTATGCCAGAATAACCCCCCTCCCACCCGCACAGCAGAATCTGCCCTCAGCTTTGACCCCCCCACCCAATAAACAAATTAAAATTCTTGCAGAAGCATGGAGCGTTCTGTAAACCTTATTCAAATGGGCAGCTGGGTTCATCAGTGGAAGTATTACCATAAAGCTGGTTCAGTAATGAGTAGCAAACAAAACAACCAAGATGGGTTTGGACGGGGTTTGTCCCAACGTGTGCAGGAAAGCACATTTCTTTAGTCAGTCTTTGATATAAAGGGAATCAATTCCATTGTCACATTACATGCCTGTACAAAAAAAGACCATTGATAATGTTTAGGGTTCTGACCAGGATGTTTTTACGAGGCTTAAGCAAAACATTTCTAAAATATTTTCTTCTGTACCCATAATTTTTTATGTTTTTTGCCTCTTTGCTAACTAAGCCCGCTGTTATTTCCCTGTTCATTTTGGGAGGCATATAAGGACATTATTTAGGAGTGTTAAGAAGGAAAATAATTCTAAAATAGTTAACTTTGGAAAAAGGTTGGCTTTCTCTCTTCCTTTTGGATCCCAGGTCCTCTCGGCGAGCTGCGTGGCCACAAGGAAAACCAGCAATGCGTGTTGACGTCACAGAATTACAGAGTTTAATCCAATATAAGACAATGCATAAACTTAGAAGTAAGACACAATGCACAAACTTACACCAGAAACTGCAGAACAACGGAGACATACATTCATTTACCTGACATAAATGGAGAGAAGGAAAGAAAGCAAAGACATACAAAGACATCTTTGGAGAGTTGCAAGAGCAAATCTGATTTGTTACTACTATAGAAAGTTTTATCCTCTTGTATTTAATTTATTCAAATAAAGGCTGGCTTTTTGCTCCTCCAACCAGGAGCTATCTTGGACACTCAGAAAAACTTAGAACTTCCCCTAATTTACGGCCTGATGGTCCAGGGAATTCTAAGGTCTTCTGGCTAAAGAAAACATACGATAAGATAACACAAAATAGCTGTGGAATGCGGGGCCTCTTCCTGCCATAAATTCTCAGGAACAAACTTAAATTCAGTAATTTGGTTCAAGGAAAGGTTATCTTCACAAACTTGTTCAAAATTAAGAAATATGTTCAAAATGAGAGTGTTCAACATACCTTTTTACACATGCCATAAGATTAACTGTATTAAAAACTAAAAATAATCATTTTTTCTTTTTAACAGGAGTAAATAAATACAGAAGAGTGAAAGAAAAAGGAAGAAAAATGAAAATTAAATGGAAAATATTAAATTTGTCAAATTGTATTTTGTTATACAGGGTTCCTCCAGCATAAGACAAGTTAAATTCAAGACTTTTTCATTTCCACCTGTTGTCATGGTCACTCATTAAATGGGTTCTCCACATATAATGGCTTTTCATACCTTTTAATTCAAGTGGCTCAAGTAAAAGTTAATCAAAAAGACTCCCAGCAGCCTTTGTGGAACCAAAAACTCAAGTTTCTGACCTCAGGCTTGATTAATTCAGAGTTGAGGATTATAGTCTGATTTTGTTAATCCTGCTTATTGAAAAGGACCATTTAAGAAAGCTCGATATGCAACTTCAGTGAGTTTCTGGGGTATACATTTAAAAGTAAAGTTAATTAGTCTGTGCCCCTTTTTAATTCAATTCAATTCAGTTTATTTATATAGCGCCAAATTCACAACACATGTCATCTCAAGGCACTTTTTTACAGTTCAACCAGATCATACAGTCAGAATTGATACAAAGTTTTCTATCTAAGGAAACCAGTTGATTGCATTGACTCATTGACTCCAAATACAATCCCCCACACACTAAGCATGCTTGTAGCGACAGTGGGAGAGGAAAAACTCCCTTTTTAACAGGAAGAAAACCTCCAGCAGACCACACAGGCTCTGTGTGAGCGCCATCTGCCGAGAGGCCCGACTGGGGTTCAAGGAGACAGAAGCAGAGATACAAAAAGCAGCTGTAAAGGCGCCCCTCGTCCAGGAAACACCACAGCCAGGCAGACGAGCTCCAAGGCAGCTCCCATGCCAGAGACGGAAGAGAGAGCACATCCACTCAGTCCATGCGGTCAGAGAAACAGGACCACACTCGAAAACAGGTCGATCTCCAACATCTATAAACAAGGGTGTGTTGATAGAAGCAGCACAGCTGATGTTTCTTTCCAGGATGACGTCACAGCCAAACAGGAACAGACGAGAGGTAAAGCTACTCTGAGGAAAAGCAGAGAGAGCAGAAGGTTAGAGATTGAACTAACAGATTCTGCAGAATAGGGAGAACAGAGAGAGAATGAAGCAGAATGATGAAATGGGGGTCCCTATGTCCCTCCTAAAAAACTCTAAGGCTATATAACAGCATAATCTATAGAGATAGCTCAGTGATAACCTGAGCCACTCTAACTATAAGCTTTATCAAAAGGAGGAAAGTTTTAAGCCTAGCCTTAAAAGTAGACAGGGTGTCTGCCTCACGGACTAAAACTGGTAGTGCTTGGTTCCCCAGGAGAGGAGCTCTGATAACTAAAAAGATCTGCCTCCCATTCTACTTCAGCTTTTAGAAATTCTAGGAACCACTGAGTAAACCTGCAGATTGAGAGCGAAGTGCTCTGTTAGGAACATAATGAACAATCAGATCTCTGATATAAGATGGAGCTTGGCCATTTAAGGCTTTTATATGTGAGAAGGAGGATTTTTAAATTCTATTCTTGATTTAACAGGAAGCCAATGAAGAGAAGCCAGTGATAGGACGCAGATATGATCTCTCTTTTTAATTTTCATTGTGAACTCTGGCTGCAGCATTTTGGATCAGCTGAAGGCTTCAGCTAACTACAGTTTGTGGGACTTCCTGATAGTAAAAGAATTACAATAGTCCAGCCTTGAAGTAACAAATGCATGGACTAAAGTTTCTCAGCATCACCCTGGACAGGATATTTCTAATTTTTCGCAATGTTCCTGCAGATGAAAGAAGGAAATTCTAGAAACCTCTTTGATATGGGATTTAAATGATGAGGTCCTGATCAAAAATAACACCAAGATTTTTTACTTTTATTATCTGAAATCAGTTTAATCCCATCCAAATGGAAGTGACTGGCTAATCAGCTTCTTTTCCAGAGACTCTGGTCCCAAAGACTATAACTACCTTGCTTATTCTTGCATTCAGAAGCAGAAAGTTAAAGAGTCATCCAGGTTTTTATGTCTTCTCAAGACATGCCTGCTTAATCTATGTAATGGGTTAGCTTCATCTGGATTTATAGACAGATATAGCTGGGTATCATCAGCATAACAGTCGGAAATTAATCCCATGCTGTCTAATAATTCTACCAATTGGGAGCATGTATAAAGTAAAAGAGAATTGGTCCTAAGCACTGATCCCTGTGGTACTCCACAGGTAACCTTTGAGCGTGTTGAAGATCTCTCATTAACATGAACAAACTGAATTCGATCAGATAGATAAGATTTTAAACCAGTCTAGTGCTCTGTTCCTTTAATTCCAACAAAATATTCAAGTCTTTCTAAAACAATATTATGGTCAACTGTATCAAAATGCAGCACTAAGATCCAACAGGAGGACGAACACAGATACAAGTCCATTATCTGAGGCCATGAGAATATCATTAGTGACTTTCACCAGAGCTGTTTCAGTGCTATGATGAGCTCAAAAGCCAGACTGAAACTCTTCAAAAGTTCATTATGGTGGAAGTGATCGCAAACTTGTTTGGCAACTACTTTCTCAAGAATTTTGGATAAGAAAGGAAGATTGGATATAGGTCTTTACTGAACCAAAGTCATCTGGGTCAAAAGATCTGTTTGCCAAGCTGAGGTTTAATCACAGCAACCTTAAAAGTTTTAGGCACATACCCCTGTAACAGAGATAGATTAATTCACATCTTTAAATGGAGGGAGGAGATCAAAAGGAATACCTCCTTAAATAACCTGGTTGAACTGGATCTAACATACAATGAAGGTTAGGATGAAGACAATAATTTTGTTAATTCAGAGAGTTCAACTGATCAAAAGCAGTCTAAACCCGTTCAGATTCCATGACTACCAGGTACAATCGCTGATAGAGGAGTGTGATCTTATTTTAATAAGATCAATCTTATTTATAAAGAATCCCATAAAATCATTGCTGCTAAGAGCAGGTGGAATGGACGGTTCAACAGAGCTGCGCTCTGGGTGAGTTTGGCAACTGTATTAAAAAAGAAATCTAGGATTATTCTCTTATTCTCCTCTATTAATGAGTATAAATATGGTGCTCTGCTTTTGTCCTCTTATACAGCAGTAAACCATTTTTCCAGACTGTAGCGACCTCCCAGGCCTGTGGAGCTGCTATTTTCTCTCCAGCTTCCTAAGTAGCATTTTGCTTCAAAGTACACAGCTCTGCATTAAACCATTTTTAAAGCTTTCTATTTTAACGTTTTCATTTTCAAAGGAGCTACGTTGTTGTTTAAGGCAATACGCAGAGAACTAGCAACCCCATCAACAAAATCATCAACCTGTGAAGGGGAATAAGCTGTGCTTTGCACTCTGCAGCTACTGCTCAGTGACACAGAGGAGAGAGAAAGTGAAGCGTGATTCTTTAAAATGTATAACTGCACTATCTGATAAAGATCTACTAAAATTGCACCTTCTTTTGGGGGAGGAGAACTCTGTAAAAGTAATCCTGAAGGTTATTAGAAAGTGGTCAGAGAGGACAGGGTTGTGAGGAAATACTGTTATTTCTTCACATTCTATGCCGTATGTCAGCACAAGATCCAAAATATGAAGATGAGAATGCGTGGGACTATTCACTTTGAACAACAAAAGCCAATAGTGTCTAAGATAGCATTAAAGGCTGCTCTTAAGCTATAAGCCTTCAATGTCAGCAGTATGGATGTTAAAATCTCCCACTATGATGACCCTGTCAGTATTTAATACCAAATCAGAAAGGAACTCTGAAAACTCATCTAAAAATTCAGAGTAAGGACCTGGTGGACGCATACAAAAGTTACAAAAAGAAGAGGTTTTCTTGCCTTGAAATTTGGATGAGGGAAATTAAGGGTTAAATGTTCAAAAAGAGTTGTAGGCGGCTAATTGTTTTTGGGAGTAATCAGTAAGTCAGACTGGAAGATTGTTGCTACTCCTCCTCCCTCGCCCAGAACTTCAGGGGATGTGAAAATTTAAATAGCTTGAAGGAGTGTCCTCATTTATGCTCACATAATCCTCTTGCTGCGGCCAGGTTTCTGTTAAGGCAAAACAAGTCCAAATGTGATTATCACAAATCAAGTCATTAACTAGTAGACTTTTAGAGGAAAGCGATCTTATGTTAAACAGACCGCATTTAATTGTTTTAACTTTTTCCACAATTGGAGTGTATTTTTGATTTTAATTAGATTATCATGATTTACTCTTGTAGAACTTTTTGCTAATTTATTAGATTTTGGTCGTGGGCAAGACACTGTCTGGATGGAGTAAAGAGTGGGTAACAGTAGAGAAGCTGGTGAGATGTGTGTTAAACTACAACTCTGCTTCCTGGTCTGCACCCTCTGGGTGTGGTCAGGGCTTTTATAACCTAAGCTGCTTTGACATTTTTATTTTCCCAACAACCCTTTTATACCTTTATACTACATGTAACACAATGTCCTAACTTTTTTAAAAGAGCAGCCATTGAGAATATTTGAATTATGTTGTAAATACATTTGTAATTAACAGTTTTTTGTTGTAAAAACCTAGAAAACAGAAACTAGTTTATAGTTAGATTTAATGGATGCAGATAGGGATTGAGGTACTGGGCCAGGGATACCTTCTACGAGACGGAAAAAGAGTAATTATATGTAATAACATGTAGTCCTTCAGGAGCAGATTCCAATGGTGTCTCTCTTTCTGTCTCTTATCTGATATATATAAACAGTTCCCCAAACACAGAGAGCTGATTTCCTTCCAAACGTCCGTTTTCAGCAGTTTGTCTAATAACTGTGAAGCTACCTCTTCTGATTTCTGTCATGTTGTTTTCCAAAAGGAGCAGCAGTAATCTTTGCATATGAATATTAACCATGTAAATAATTCCTCTACTTGTGCCGAATGTGTAGTTGCTCCTTAAGTGAAGATGAAATGTGATCCTTGAATGCACTGCTTGTGGTTTCTTCAAAAATCTTTTAGCTTTTTTTAGTTATTTCATATTTTTCTATTAATTCCTTCATGTTTAGAATTGGTTAAAAGAACGTTTTATAGGAAAACCTCATACTAAAAGATAAAATCAGTTTATTTCTGACGAAATGAAACGGTAAAAAAGGCTGGTCATGGTTGGAGGAAACGCCACAGTCCCTCTGAGGGATCAACACACTATGAGGCACAGGGCTGACCAGAAAGTGGATGCGGTCAAATCTGATACGAAGCGCCATGATTTGAAGTCTGAGCTTCTATATGTTCTGGGACTTTAATACGAACACTGCATGCTGCACTGGCAGGGCCAACAAATATGTTCCTGCAAGGCTGTTGATTGCATGGCTGCTGTGTCCATTATATCTTAACACAGCTGTTGTTGCAGGTGGAAATAGGAAGTGCCGGTCTGCTAGGGGTGTTTGGTGTGAACTGCACTCATATCATTATGGTCGTTTCCTTCAAACTGGAGGAAATTCTCTGCAGTGTTCCAGCCACACTCTAATAGCTCCTATAGGTTAGATGAAGGTAAAATCTAGCTGATTAGCTTAGCTTGGCCAGTTTTGATCATAGTAGGTTCTTTACTCTATAAAGCCACATGGAGCTACTTAACTTGCCCATTTAATACTTTATAAAAAACAAAAATACATCCTTTTAAATTATTATTTTAGCTGTTTAAGTGTGCAAATGTCTTCATAGTGAAAATCTTTTGTCAGTAGATTTAGTTAAAATAAGGAAAACTATTATTTTATAAACCATTGTACTCAGTCAGCACTTTCTTTTATCTTTAACCCTTATTGTGCGGTAATCAGCCCCTGGCGTTCTGGTCTATGGGCAGCTGCCTTCCTTTTAATCCTGCGATCCACCCATCAGATGGATTTGCTCCACATATCCATCTGGAAACCTTCCGTTGAAGCCAATTTTGGGAAGGGGCGAAAATACTGGAGTTATTAGCTGAATGGCCTATGTTGGTGATAGACGGCCAAATAAACCAATCAGATCAACGTAGCATGACGCATAACAGAGGGACGACGAAAACACAACCACAAGCCAGGCTACTCTTGCCGAAACCAGAAAACATGAAAATTAAAACAAACTAACGGGTCCAACCCTTTGGAATGGGGGTTGTTTAGCTTCTTTTTTTGGCCCGCAATACCCCATACCTGTCTATGTCTCTGAACGGGAGAAAGGGGTTGGGGTTGCAATGTTGCGATGCGAACGTGTTCATGCACGAGTACGTGGCAGAAAGCATCACGCACCGGTTCCTCATTCACTGGAGCCCAGTGGTCAGTTAAAGTAGAGATTGTTTACTCTTTTTAAAATTGTAAAATTATTCTAATGCATAGAAATGTAATTTATTTGAAATAAAACTTAGCTAAGATGTTCAAACTTTAGTCGAAAAACAACATTTTAAGTAGTCTCATTAATAAAAATTAAGGCTGTCAAAATTACCGCGTTAAAGCGAGATGATTAATTAACGCAACTTTTTTTTTTTTAACGCAGTCCCGCCCTGTTTTACCCACAATTCAATTGTCCGACATGAGCGAGATGGTGAAATTAGAAGAACCAGTTGGCCAGCTGGATGGACAGTTCGTGAATAAAAAAAACAAAGACGGGACAATAAACATGTTGTGGTTTGCTCGCACTGCAAGAAGGACTTTTCGTTTCACCGAAGCACTTCGAGCCTTAAATATCATCTTAATGCCAAACTGTTACGACACGCATGCGTCAGACCACCCTCATCGAACGCAGGGCATTAAGTAACGGGCCGCTTTACATTCAGAAAATGTAAACTAATTAGTTTGCCTTGGTTAAAAGATGAATAAATAATAGGTAAAATTACCTCATGTAATTGTTTAAAGGTCAAGCTGTTTGTTTTAAATGGAAAAACGATCCATTCACCCATCCTGTGTTTGCTAAAAAAAAAAAAAAAGCAATGGCTAAGTTGCCAAAATTGTTGAGAGTTAAATTCTTTTTTTGGATTTTTCATTAATAAAAACTAAATGTAACGCACATCTTGCTTATCTTTCTGTTTTGAAAACAATACACAGAAAATGTGTATTTTTCAATAATATTTAAGCTGGTGATTAATCAAAATTAATTCAAGAAACCTTGTGATTAATTAGATTAAACATTTTAAACGCTTGACAGCCCTAATAAAAATGTATATTTAATTCGATGCTTAACTTAAAGATTTGCAAAGAAACATTTGAATTTTATAGTTGATAAATGACCAGACTTTTCAGTTCATCTCAGGTTTTAATGACTAAACTCATGAGCAGTAAGAAACTACTGGCCAGAAAAATGGACGTCCCATGTAACATATTGAAGAGGATTAGGCCACTGGAAAAAAAAAGTTAACTGATTTTTAAATTTTTATTTCAGTATAGTATGGGAAAAAAAATCAAGAATTCTGACTTTTCTCAGAATTTTGACTTTAATCTCAGAATTCTGACTTTTTTCTCAGAATTTTGACTTTAATCTCAGAATTTTGACTTTTTCTCTCAGAATTTTGACTTTTAATCTCAGAATTCTGACTTTTTTCTCAGAATTTTGACTTCAATCTCAGAATTCTGGATCTTTTTCTCCAGAATTCTGATCTTTTATTTTCAGAATTCTGACTTTTTCTCAGAATTTTGATTTTTTTTCTCAGAATTCTATTCTGTCTTTTTCTCAGAATTCTGAATTTTTTTCTCAGAATTCTGACTTTTTCTACTCAGAATTCTGACTTTTTTCTCAGAATTCTGACTTTAATCTCAGAATTCTGACTTTTTCTCAGAATTCTGACTTTTTCTCAGAATTCTGACTTTATTTTCAGAATTCTGACTTTTTACTCAGAATTTTGATTTTTTTCTCAGAATTCTGTCTTTTTTCCTCAGAATTCTGACTTTTTTTCTCAGAATTCTGACTTTATTTTCAGAATTCTGGACTTTTCTCAAGAATTTTTGATTTTTTTTTCTCAGAATTCTGTCTTTTTTCTCAGAATTCTGACTTTTAATCTCAGGAATTCTGACTTTTTTCTCAGAATTCTGACTTTTTCTCATGTTAAACTAAAATAAAAATATAAAAATCAGTTAACTTTTTTTTTCCAGTGGCCCTAATCCTCTTCCGTAGTAACAAGAAAAGGAAGTTAAAAGAAAATAAAATCCAGCAATGAACAGATAGAAAAATGAAACAGTAGGCCTCCATGAAGCCATTAGTTTTGTTTAAAACGGCTCATTCCTCAGCAGGCAGTTTTTTGAAAAGCCCCCTGAAACAAAAGATAAAATCACCCCTTTCTAATTTTAAAGGAATTATACAAAACCCGCTTTGACACTTTGGAAGATCTAGTTGTGTTTGCTGAATCACCAGCAGGTCTAACCTGCTGTACCGCAGCTCCAACGCCTCTCCACCACTTACTGTACCATACCTCGGTCCGGTCTGCACCCAAACCTCCACACTTCCACCCCCTCCCGGCTCTGTAGTGTGCTCTTCATCTCTTGTCTTTGTCTTCCTCCCTCCTCCTCACCGCGGTGGGGCCCTGCCAGGGGCTCATGATCGGATTTAGCGCCACGTTCTCACTCTGTTTCGCAGAGATGAGTGACAGATGGTGGCCATTAGTGTATATTCCATGCATCTGTTGCAAGGCGCTAATTTATCTCATTAGGGGGACGTGTGGAGGTGGTTGTGGTGGCGGGGGGGGTGTAGGAGCAGGATGGAGCTTTTTATTATGAGTGTAAAACACAGGATGCAACGATGGAGACGGTGAGAGAGGAGGGGGCGGGGCTTCTGCGCCGTGCGGTCCAATCGGCGGTTCTCGGGGCTCCTGTGTGGGTTTGAGCGTATTTGTGCGTTTAAATGGGTCACTCTGTCGAGCCCACCAAATTCCCACACACCCCTGACACGCTGCGTCTTTACCCCGCATGCAGAGGCCCAATTAATGCCGCCGCTCGTCTCGGTGGCGCCCTATATGCTCCCTGTGTGTGTCGTGTGACCGTTCTGACAAAGTCTTCTGAGCAGGCCATTAGCAGGATGACATATGCTGCCATTTTTTTTTTTTGTTTCTCTGGTAATTTATGTGTTGCATGCCACAAGCCAAGTGAAATATCCATCTCTGATTGGCTGGCTGGAGACCGTGTGAGATAAAAAAAAACCAAACCTGGTGTGTGGTGTAAATTGTGGGTAACCATGGCAACTATATTTAAGGCAGCGTTCCCACAGAATGAGTGAAACAAATCTAGGCATGAATTTTTCCTGGAAACAAAAAGAAAAAAGATCAATAAAGCGTCTGCCTGTGTGTCATGGCACCCGTGGTACCAAAGGAGCGCCTCTGAGCGCGAGGAGCAAACCTCCACGGAGGCACCGAAAGATCCTAATTTAGCGTTTCGGCTCGAGAGCTTCTCACAAAGCCACTAATTTTAAAGTTTGAAAGGCAGCAGAGGGCCTCAGAGAGTAGGTGAGGATTTTACCCATTGGTATGCATGGCCCAATTACACACCGTACTGCAGCAATTAGCTGACCAAACAGAGTCAGCTTACATCAGAGAGCTCAGCTTCATCTAGGTGGATATTTCATTGACAGCAGAAGGCGTTTATTCATCTTATCACTTTGCAATCATTAGGTTGGATGTTTGTAGGATTATTATGTACATGTTGAACTACATAATGGAGCATGGAAGAATGATGCAGGTTTTTAAAATGTTGCATCCATTTATTAATCCTCCCATTAAGCTCTAAGCCTTCTGGGACTGAGGTTCTGGTTCTGTACCTGAGTGTCAGTCTGAGAGATTCAAACCAGTGAGCATGCATGCTCCAACGACCGCCATTTCTACCATCCATAGTAGAAGTTGGTTAATTCAGTTGAACTTTTGCATTTAAGCCTTTTATGTCCAGACTTCCTGCAATACAGAGATTTGAGATATACTGTAGAGGTCCTCTGGGCCTCGCACCCCTGCAGAGTGGAGTCAGCATCAGTGACTAACAGGGCGGAGAAAGTTTGTCAAAGCTGGATTTTTTTTTTTTTTTATATCTGCATTAAATCTCGTTAGGACCGGCTTCATGTTGCACCTCCTAGTCTTTGTCCTCGTCTTTACCATCCTTGTTCACCCGGATGGTGAACGTATGGGATTTTAAAGCCATGCTACAAACTTTGACTGGGCCTTTTCTAAGGTACGGTGGATGTGGTTTGATTTAAACCACTCCGTTCCAGCTCCTCGGTGGAGGGATGACCTCCTACCCAGACTCCGCCAGATGGATTTGCTCTGCCGCGTATCCATCTAGAAACCTTCCCGTTGAAGTAATTTTGGAGGAAGGGGCGAAAATACTGGTTAGTTGATTGGCCTATGTTGGTGATAGACGAGGCCAAATAAAACCAATCAGATCAACGAAGCATATGGCAGAACTAACAGAGTTTTTCTTCTCGACGAAGAGGAGCCAATTGATAGATCAAACTCTTTGCGAAACCAGTCGGGAGAAGAGCAAAACATCTTTTTCCTCTGAGAAAGCCTCCAGAGCAGTGTTTTGCTCTTCTTTCAGTGAAGAAATACTCTGTAATTCCCCGATAAAACTTGCTCGATAGCCACGCTAACGCTAGTTTCATCGCTGAAGCCGCCATGTTCTTTAGACTGAACTGTCGCGGCTTCGCTATGCCACACCTCAACCCGCTTCAAAGCCAACGCTGATTGGACGTTACGTTTGGTGAACGCTCCAAATTTTCTTTAACAGAGAAAGTCTCTAGACTGATCTGCGAGTGTGAAACCTTGAAAGCTCATGAGATCAGGATGGTCTCACGAAGCTAAGTGACCTCCGTCCTGGTCTCAGGTTTTCATCATTGGCCCTAAAGCCTTTTCTTCCTGATTATCTTTTGTTTACCATCCAACATTGCATCAGCTCTGACCAGCTTTGCATTTTTTACTATAAAAAGCATCCTTGATGCTGCCACCACCGTGCTTCTCTATTAGGAGTACATGAATGTCAGATTTTACCCACTTTCTTCAATCCTAATTTGATTAGAATTGACATTGCTTTAATGAAATGAATAAAAACACACTAGAAAAAATAAAAATCTAGATAAGTCATTTTTTTCTCAAAATAAGTGCAATTGTTCTTGAATTATGATTGTAAAAGAGACATTTTTCCAATAGAGCAAGACAATACACACATTTAAAATAAGAAAAGAAAATTGCATTGTCTTATTTCAAATGCATTTTTCTCTAAATATCTTGTTTTAAAAGTAAAAACACCCATTACATTAGTAAATCATCTCGTTTACCTACTCAAATTAAGGGTAAATGCACTTAATTTAAGACATTTTTACTTATTTCTACATTGTTTTTTCTAGTAATATGTTCACAACATGCTTATTTATTTGTTAAATATAAATAAAGTTTATTTAAAATCAATTAGAAAAATGTAATATAAGAAACAAATTTTTTTATGTGTAGGAAATTGCATAATTGTTGTATTTCTTCAGCATGAAGATCATCTGTTCTTGGTTGTAAGGTAGACGATGTACATGAGAGAAAAAAGTTTTATAATCGTTATTCATGATCATAGTTTTTTACTGGTTGTAGAGTGTCACTGGAGGGGCCTGTCCTTGGTGCAAATCCATCTAAAAGCCCCTCTAATCATCTCTGTTCTGAAGAGTACATCTTAGTTTGTGCATTCTGAGAGAGGCGGGAGAGATTCCAACTTTAGCAGAGCGGCAGACTAAATTTAGCAGCTCAGAGTTATGTAAACAGGGCTTTTTAAAGGCTGTGGTGTTTCCCCATCAGATAAAAGAGAAAAAATGCCTCCTCATTCCTCGGTTTACCTGCTGGGAATTGTTCTGTCGCTAGCTGTGTTTTTTTTTTTTTTTTGAGCTGGTTTGTGACAGTGCATGTATTTTTATACCAAAACAGTCACGATTCTGATGTCGATCACAAGTAAAGAGTCCAACTTAAAGACAGATAATTGTTCTTGTGTTTTAAGTGCTTTAATAGAAAATGAGTGAAAATGTTACATTTAATCCACTCCACAGCAAACCAGAGAAAATAAAGGAAAAGTCCGCTTTTCATATTCAGAATTCAACCTCCTAAAAGTACATAGTACCTTAAGTATGAAATTATTACATCCTGTTTAATAAATAATAAGTGTTTTAATTAAGAGTACTCATCATGTGAATGTGCTTTACTGGAGGCATCCACATGTTTGTCAAAGAACACTAATGCCACCTTACTGGTTAGTGACATTGTCACGCTGCGGTATGTAGCCAAGCCATTCAGTTAGTTAGCATCATCATGTTTTCTACAGCCTGTTGGGTTTTGGTCTGATTCTCTTTATTATCAGGGTTCCCGTGGGTCCTTAAAAAATCTTAAAAGGCATTGAATAAAACTAAGGCCTTAATTGGTATTAAAATGTCTTAAATCAGTCTTTCGTACGTCTAAATTCATCTTGAAAACATCATAAATAGGATTATTTTGGCTAGCTATTACGGGTTTTTAATCTGGCCAGAACATTAAGGCAAATCCTCCTCTTCAAGTTGGCGATCTCAAAACGGACCAACCCGTCCGCGGAGGATCAGGAATCAGAAAAGGTGGATTAACTTTTTTTTTTTCACTTACCCTGTGGTCTCCAGCATCCAGCTGCCATGCACGTGTACGTATTGTCAGTTTCACTATAGTTTCTGGTGAATTTCACGGTGAAGTCCTCTGGAAATCTTCTTCAATAATTGCTAAGTTTTGCCATATCTGGTCTAGTAGTTCCCATTGATTTAGCTTGTAAAGTGGGGAGAATGCCCGCTAGGCTAACCGCACCGCGACGTCACTGCCGAAGATGGCAGGAGGGAGGTGTTGCTATATTTGTGCACCGATAATGCATACCAGTATCGACGGGGCCCCGATACTGCCCTTCTAAATATGGTATCGGTATCGGCGGAGTACCAACAAATAGGCAGCACCCCATACCATTTTAAGAAAGCCATAAGTTTATTCAACTATTGTCACCCATTGCAGGTATGCAATAAAAAGTTTTCACTGGATTCACTTTGTATTAGATTTTTCCCTGCTTCACAAAGGTGGGCAGCAGCTTGGACAAAGCCATGATGGCAATTATTTTACATTATTATGGTATCGGTATTGGCCGCATACTGTCGCGCTGCGCCAATTATCGGTATCGGTTTCAGGTCAAAAATGGCATCCGCGTAACAACACTGGATTTGCTATATCTGGGCAAAATGGCCGCTTCCCATAATTAGGGTGATCGAATCTTAAAATTTACAGCTTTTATTTTTCTTTACCAATTAACGCTAAATTCACAGCAAACTTATTAGTCCTAGGTATAGATTAGGGGTGTGCAAAATAATCGCCATGATGATGCATCGCGATTCTACCTTTTCATGACTACCGCATCGATTCTTGACGCCAAGTATCTATTATTAATTTTAAAAATGAGTAAATAAAATTGCATGAATGGTTAGCGAACATCATCTGAGCTAAAAAAAAAACAAGTGTAATATAACTTCCAGTCCAGTAGATGTCGTCTGCAGATGTGTTGACGCACACTGCCTTGTGTCACAAGTATTTCCTACCGTGCCGAGTCATTCAAAAACAAAAACATGGAGGAGCAGTGGGTTGCTGCAATGCATCGCAGTAATAATTCAAGTATCGCGGATGCAGCACGGTATTACAGAATCTATGGCGGGTCTTCTTGAATCGGGTGGATTCAATCAATCGCGGACTTCTTTTGGCAATACCCACCTCTAGTATAGATAATGATCTATTGATTATTCCTTGCTGACCGGACTTTTCCTTGAGTTAAATGTGCTAAAGATCTACCGGGTTATTTTACAATCAGCAGGAGATTAGCGACCCCTCTGGTTCTAAATGTGCAAGATTACAATCTAACAAAAACCGTTCAACATTTCTAACCAGATTAAAATGCATTTCAAAATTAAAGTTAAAGCCAAGTTAAACTAAGGGGATGAACAACTAGTTAAACATTTTGGCCTAAATATGTTGTACTTTTTCTGTTAACTTAAAAAATGCTGCTTTTGATGCATAAAGAGTCTCCATGTGCAATGGTTGGGTTGATGATGCGGTTAAGTCTGAAAAGACTGGAGTCTATAATCATATGAGCTGATAGTTTAAATCAAACAGGGTTGTTTTTTTATGTTTAGATCATAACAGAGGATCTAGCAGATTTTAATGGTTACGACCATCAGTGAACAGATGGAAAAGTTGTCAGGTGTATAAATCTAAACCAAACCATGTCAGGAAACATGTTGGTTATCACCTGAAAACATGCAATCGTTGAAATGATCCCTGAAGGGTTTCCCTCCTCTCAAAGAGAGAAAAAGATGAAACCTTTGGACAAATTGTTCTGTTAATCCAACAGAAGTGGAAACAGAAATTAATACAGAAATGAGAAAAAAATTAATTTTCTTTTTTAAGATTGGTCTGATGATAAGTAACCTCTAGAAGATTAATTATTAATTATTCTTGGTTAAAACTTGGGTTTTTCGGCTGCTGTTTAAGAGCAAACTGTCAGGAATTGATGAAACATGTTGGATTTCTTGAGGTTAAAGTGGAAATCTGATAAAATCCCGCATTTAGGAAACATTTCTGATTTCTGGGTGTAAGAAAATCTCCTTTTAGTAGTTTTTGTCTCTTCTGCTTGATTGACATACTGTACTATGGCTTAGCTTTTCGGATGAATGTTCTGTGGTTTATTTCC
This sequence comes from Cyprinodon brontotheroides, assembly GCA_018398635.1. NCBI lineage: Eukaryota > Metazoa > Chordata > Actinopteri > Cyprinodontiformes > Cyprinodontidae > Cyprinodon > Cyprinodon brontotheroides. The sequence continues at coordinate 35,016,834 of JAGKQL010000031.1, read as the reverse complement.
CTGTATATTAATAAAATAAAATAAAAAAATCAGGCCAATAAAGTTTTTTTTTTATCACAGGGGTTTCTAAACGTTTCAACCTTTGACCCCAAAAATAACAAAGACCCCCTAAAAATCAATCCAAGCAATTACTATATAATTACATGGATCAAGGGAAAAAGGCTATACATTTTATAATAGATTATTTTTTTTAAAGGCATTAAATTATTTAATCATTTTCAAAGTAATTTTTATTATTTAATGGGAACATAATTATTACATTTGGATTTAACGATTTAATTGTAAATGTAATGTTTTAATCATAGATTAAATAAATGAAACAAAATTTATTTTTCTTAAGACATTGACATTTATGTATTTAATGATATATTTTGGCCCCTATCTTAGGGATGACATCATAATGTGGTCGTGATCTCCACTGTTGGACCCCTGGCCTATTAGATAGTCCGACCAGCTGATAAACGTATGCCTCCTGTTTAACAAGCACGTGGCCACAGTAGAAAGAAAGGACTCCTTTTTAACGAATGTCCAGAATGAAGGAAAAATAGCGGCTTAACTTTAAAGAACAGACATAAATTCTGTCTCTCTTAGTTTCTATATCCTCTGATCAGAAGGTTGCTGCTTTTCCTTCATGTTGAACGGAGTTAAACTGCTGCAGGGATCTTGGTTGAAGCAGCTGCTTCATTTCTATACCTGTTTATCTGGCAGTGGAGGTTTGTCATTTAGTTGATAATACCAAAAGGTGCTCTGTCAAGGTTGATAAACTTAAAAACCCAGAAGAAATGTGCTTTATTTTAAAGGAGATATGTTTATCTTTAAGTTGTGCATTTTTTTTCTTTCAGGTTTGTATGTTTATTTTATTATTAGTCATCTTCTTCCTGTCACATTTAGAGAGAAGTCATTAGATCTGTTTCTAGTCGCTTTTATAAAAAGGTTAATAAAGGGTTTAGAAAAGTATTCGCATTTAGCAATAATAAGTTGACAGTTTTCCTTCACAATGGAGAGCATGGCAGCGAGGCGTAGCCATCGGTGAGCTTCATACATTAGCCAGCTTTGCAGCAAGACAGACAGCAGCTAAGAGTGTTTGGTTTTCAAAGTAAAGTATATTTGATCATTTCTTGTTACCGGTATTTAAATTCTAATGTGTAAGAGAATTAAAGAATCCATAATAGCCTGAAAATTAGTAATTAATTCAATCCAATTTCCACTGTTACACATCTTTCCCTCAAGGGGGCGCACCCTCCACCTGGGGAACCATTGCTCTACTTAGTTTACTCTGAATGAATGGTAGCATGACTACGGAAGAGGATTAGGGCCACTGAAAAAAAAAAAAAAGGTTAACTGATTTTACATTTTATTTCGGTTTAGTATGGGAAAAAAAAGTCAGAATTCTGACTTTTAATCTCAAATTCGCTAGACTTTTTCTCTCAGAATTCTGACTTTTTCTCAGATTTCTAACTTTAATCTCAGAATTCTGACTTTTTTCTCAGAATTCTGACTTTAATCTCAGAATTCTGACTTTAATCTCAGAATTTCTGACTTTTTTCTGAGAATTTGACTTTTTCTCTCAGAATTTCGACAGATAACAAACATGTTAGCATCAAGCCATAGCCATGTCTGTTTTAGAGACTAGATCTCTTTGTTTTAATGATGACCTTCTGCTCCTCCATTAATGAGGAGGGGACCCCTCGGGCACGTAAAAGTTGCCTAATTCCTGTCATTTTCCACCAATGTGTCACTGTACCTCAAACTACTCACATCTTTGTCAGTGAAGCTGAGAGCTCCACATCTATCTCCTTCATGGTGCCCATCTACATTAAGAGTCCAAAATTCTGAGAGAAAAAAGTCAGAATTCTGAGAAAAGTCAGAATTTTGAGAAAATAGTCAGAATTCTGACTTTTTCCCATACTAAATTGAAATAAAATTTAAAATCAGTAAACTTTTTTTTTTTTTTCCTGTGGCCCTATTCCTCTTCCAGTCCATGACTGAAATCAGTTCCATATAAACATAAATCAGACAAGTTGATTCAATAAAGCTGAAACTGATGGAATAAATTAAAAGCTGGAAAAAGACTACAAAAAAACTTTATTGACCGTCCATAACACTGTTAATTTGGTGTTTAACATAAAAAACAGTTTTAGCCAAAAACCAGCGGCTGGTTCTGGATCTTTGACTCATTCGTTGGTCTTTGGCGCCGTTACAGATCTGCTGGAGAACAAGTTGAAAGATGAGTAAAAATCTGATATTTCAGTCCTGAACAGCCTTCAAGCTTCCATCTGATCACGCTCTGGATTCAGAGTTTGAAGATGAAAGCTTTTCCCGTTTCCTGCCATTTCTGCTGTAAAAACCCTGATTACCGCAGGTGTAAAATCAGTTATGATTTAATACCACTAATGGCACCGTAACGAAGCAAAAACAAGTTAAAAACCGCCTTGTTTGGTTTTAATAGCCTGTTAGAAACGTACCAAGAGGTGATGCATGCTTTATTTTGACATAAATACTCGTTACAGGGTGGATTTTGACACAGTGCAGTAATTAAACAAAGGAAAAGCAGGGAAATTGCTGGGAAGATTGGCAGCCTCCCCTGCATGTTATTGTAGAAGGTTCTGCTAATTTGTGCAAGTTTTCTACACGGATATCAGTCTGAAAACAAAAAGCGGCAAAGAATAGATTTTAGCCAGAGGACTTGAAAGTTGACCAGAAAGTGACGTGACGTGATGGAGAGAAATTTTGCACCTCTGGTATCTGTGAAGATGGAGAACTCCATCTTTATTTTATTCTGAAACATGATGGCTGCTGAAGAAACCTTCCCTCTTTTTAGACAAATAAAAAATGCTTTTTTATGCCTTTAATTCTCTGTTTGCTTTTTAATAAGAAGCAAAGGGAGAACGAGGGGTTCATGGAGCTGGATGGAGCTCGGATGAATCCAATTTCCAGGGTCACTTCCATCTTAATGCCTTCAGACCTTGTTCACTGCCTCAGTGCTGGAAATGAAGGCCTGGTTTAGTGCAGAATAGAGACAGAGACAACCCCCCTCCCTCCTTATTTTTATTGTCTGCAGAATTGCCAACCAGTTATCAGACATGAATTACTTCTGCAGGAAGCGTCGCAGTCGGGATGTGCAGTTTCTGAGCTGTTTCTCCAATGATCCAGTTACCGGACTGCCAGTCAGGGCTGTGATTCTACCATCTGCTTTGCACCTTATCTTTGCACCTGTAATTTTTATGCAAACTAGTTTGAGACGGATTTAGAAGTCCCTTAATAAAATGTGCAGCATTATTTTGTATTTAGTCTGGCCGCCTAGTGATTGTAGCCATGTTGTTGAACATTTTTCTTTAATTATTTTAATATAAAAAAGCTTAGATGATGATTCCAAAAAAAGTAAAAAAAAAAAAATCCACTGGACTTTCTTTTCAAGTTTGAGGATGTTCCCCGTTCAGGAAACTTTCAATACAAATTTTCAATTTTTGAATTTGGAACCAAACTAAAAAAAACTGCAAACTACTTATTCATATTATTTTTTTTTTAACTAAGAACTTTAGGCAAACAAATAAGAGTAAACTTCACTGCCAGGGCTGCCATGAGGTTACCAGGGTTCCCGCAGGTCCTTAAAAAGTCTTAAAAGGCATTGAATTCTTCAAAATAAAATTAAGGCCTTAATTGGTATTAAAATGTCTTAAATCAGTTTTTCGTAGGTCTTAATTTTTTAAAACATCATAAATAGGATTATTTTTATTGTGATTTATTTTTTGTAATCTAAATAAATCGTTAAAATTGACATTTTTTAAATAAAAATAAATGAATAGCTCGCCATTATTGGTTCCGTCCCGTAAGTAGCGGAACCAATAAAAGCGTTAATTGCAGCCGGGACATTTGGGAGATTCGCCATTAACTTTTTGTCTGGAAAACATGAGCAAGTATAAATGTAACAAAAATTGTCTCCAGCCAAGAGTTTTCTCCATGCATAAAACCAGGAACATACATGAGGCTCTCCAGTGGATTTAGTGCAAGAAGTCATTCTGAGCTTGAGAACGAGCGGGGAATTAAGGCAGTGGAGTCGCACATGCTTCGCATTTGAAACACAAAGCGTCAAAATGGAGTTACAGAGAACAGCCGGTATTTCTCAGTTTAGTCTCCACCCTTGTCTCTGCAACGCCTCCACTTATCACCAAATCAAACATACTAAAGAAAACCATACAAAGAAAAAATAGCTGCTAAAAAGACTTAGCACTGGTTATGTTGGGTTTGCTTCAAAAACTGATTTGTTTTTGTTCCCCTGCTAAAACAAAAGTTTGTGAATTCAGTTAAATAATTGTTCAAATATATCTGTCATTTGTGTGTTTTAGCTTTCTCCCTGTATGGAAGCTTTTCAAAATTTAAAACATTAGGGCAGTGGTTTATGTAAAATAAACCTTTGGGTTAAGTTGATGCAAGCAGGTTTTTCTTTGTGTTTCTTGTGAATTTGGTCTTAAATTTTTATTGCGGCATTACAAGGTCGTAAAAGTCTTGAATTTAACTTGCCTTATGCTGTAGGAACCCTGGTTACAGAAGGTGTTTAGATGGTCTGATTATAGTAATGTTGATGGCGATGGCAGAAATAATGGGCCCCAAATTCAATTTTTCCTTAGGGCCTTATGGAGGCTTGAGCCGGCCCTGGGAGCAAAAATGTCTTAATTTAAGTGCATTTACTCTTAATTTGAGCAGGTAAATGAGATGATTTGCCAATGGAATGAGTATTTATACTCTTAAAATAAGATATTTGGATAAAATGTATTTGAAATAAGAAAATGCAATTGTGTTTTCTTATTTTAAATGTAAATTGTCTTATTCCATTGGCAACGTGTTTCATTTTCCTCCTCAATTCAAGAACAAATGCACTTATTTTAAGAAAGAATGACTTGTCTAGATTTCGATTTTTTCTAGTGTATCTGCAAAGTTGTAACTTGGTTACTTCTATTTATAACTCTTCAAAAGAAATTCTCACACATGAAACATCAAGTGTCAGATGTATGCATGAGTTCACACAAAGGAACCAACGCCAATCTTGCATTTATAATTATTGACTTAATAAATAAAGACACCTTTGCATATTTTTATTGACAGTTAAGTCTCCCTACAGGAAAACATGCATGTAAACGTAAATAACTGAAAGCCTACATGTTTACAGATCCACCTATAAATTGAAACTTCTCTGCAGCAAAACTTTGTGCCGTTATTTTAAGCCTAACGCATGAAGCAATTAGCACATCGTTTACTTCCATAAGTATATGTATTTATATTAAACCTTAAACACCAGCTTCTTCTTTTTTATAACCAAAAGCTCATGGAAAATGTGAGTTAAAGAATAAGAAGTAGAGAATACAGTGAAGGGGCCACAGAAGCAGGTGTTTGCAGTAATTGTACCTACAGAAAGTAAGCTAATTACTTCAACAATAACCCGCTGATGAGTTAACGAGGGTAAAAAATGGTGGGAAACCGTTTCTGTCTCTCCTGGGCTCAACGCACCGCGATGAGAATGTCTGTATTTGTGGATTAAGGGAGGTCTGTTCTTCCTCAAAGATGTTTCGGCACTTTCTGTGAATAAAAGGCGGGTTTAAGGAGATTTGGCATCAGGGCTCTTATTGACCCGTCTTCTGTGTTGGGTTTTTGCAGAGGCTATCAGTGAACCCATGGGAGGGATTAAGTCTTCCAAGGAAAAAAAAAAAAAAATCTAATATTTTTTTCTACATTAAAGTCAAATAAAAGCCACCTGGCAGCCTGTATGTGTGGCAGTAATACAGAGGTGACCCCACAGCGTCTCACCTGAACCTGAGTGGAACGCTGTGGTTCTGGGAGCTGCAGAAGGTGACAGGTTCTCATAAGCTGCTGCTGATGTCTGCGCGATGAAGTAAACTTAGCCTTTAAAGATTTAATACATGTACTCAGACTGACCTTTTGATGCGAAGAGCTTCATTTTTTACCGTTTGTGCCTTCCTGTTTTTTTTTTTTTTTTTGGTGGGGTTGTATTGTTTGTTTTCTTGAGGATCATGCATGTCTAATTCAGTTAAGTTGCATAAAAGAAAAGCAGGAAGGTGGCACACAGCCTTGAATTCAATCATAATTGAATTTCTTCATCAGGAGTGCTGGAACAGCGTTCTGGAAAAAGGCAGCGGGTGGGGGGGGGGGCAGAGGGATCAATTCGTTGTTGCAGAGCGGAGCGGGTTTATATTTCTAAGACCAGAGCGCATCACTCTGACTTATCTGGGCACAGAGAAGACTGAAGGTCCAGAACCTCTGAAGAAGATTTTAATTCATTTTAATCATCAGAACTAGAGATACACCGAAATGAAAATCCAGATATATAAATATCTGATAATATTCCCATTAATGCAGATCACCAGTATTATATATCTACCCTTCTATCTTCATGAAAAACTGACCGAAGCACCGGCATCGCTTCTCTGCTGCAGATATAAACCCACAATCCTTTGCTACTCGCTAATCAGCCTCCAGACTGATTAGCGAGTGAAATCTTGAAAGCTCGCGAGATCAGGATGGTCTACAGTACGATTTGTGGACATTAAGATCTAAAGAGAAGCGTCATCTCCTGGTCAGACCCTGTACTTCGGTGAAAGAGTGGAGTTATAAAATATGCACGCCCAGGGGAAGCACAAGTCAGTCCAATGGCTGGAAGTTGGAGGGGGTTCTGCTGGGAGTAGCAGGGAAGTGGGCTGCCATTCAGCTTTGCACTGGAATAATCAAAATCTAGATAAGTCGTTTTTTTTCTTAAAATAAGTGCATTTGTTCTTGGATTGAGGAGGTAAAGGATACATTTTGTCAATGGAACGAGACAATTTACATTTAAAATAAAAAAACACAGTTGCATTTTCTTATTTCAAGTGAATTTTATCTTATTTTCTTATTTAAAGAGTAAAAATACTCATTCCATTGGCAAACTATCTCATTTACCTACTCAAATTAAGGGTAAATATACTTTATTTAAGACATTTTTACTTATTTCTAGATCGTTTTTTCCAGTGTGGGAGGGGTATTCTTTTAGCAAATGCCGTTTCACAGTCAATATATGGCGGTTAATGATTATTAATTACTAGTTTGGTTGATAATTTCAATAACTGATCATTCAGATTGTTTTAACCTTCATCTCAGACAAATATGTCCATCGCAATTGCCGTGTTTTAGAGCTGTATTAGAGCGGTATTATGGCTTCCTCGGCGATCCCCGCCGCAGGAAAAATATTGCTCTGGATTCATGGTTGAGCGTTATTTAAAGGCACAATTGGCGCACATTTTTTCAAAGCTAATTAATGTGTTCCATAACATTTTTGGATGATTAAATGAGTCATTTCAGGTTGAACAAAGGTTTTTCTCGGCCGCCCTGGTGGTCTGTAGGGGAAATACCATACTTGCAATTGCAGGAGCCCTCGGCCCGCACCCACAGGCTCAGAAGTCTCGGGGCATCGGTGAGTCGGTCTTGCTTTACGGTGAGAACTGCTACACACCCCAGTGAAAAGGCATGCTCGTCGCTAGCTACGCAGTGGCGATATTTGTGCAGTTATCATGCCGTGAACCAGCGAGAGAAATTTTCAAACTCGAAAATTGGAACAAAATAGTCACTTACAGCAGTAGACATGGTGATCTTTGTTGCGTCAAGCCTGTCTGCTAAGCTTCAAAACAACGGCGCCTGGCTTACACGGAGAAACCAGGAGAACAGCTGAGCATATTTCGCGACAGTGCACTTTTACTTTCGCCCTCTGGGGAGCCTCGCTGGAAAATCAACAATCGTCGCATAGTATACCTTTAACTAGTTAAGAGATTAAGGAATCACTTACAGGGCGACAGTAAAATCATTCCTGTATCCCGCTGGTGGCCCCTGGGTCACATTTAGGGCATCCCTGCATTAAGGAACTAAATCATAGGAATAACGAGTCAAAAAAGGTTAAAACCTCTGAGAATCTGCAGTTTAGTTCGTCTGAGTGAGATCGTACCATTTAATTTAACTCTATTCTCCTCAGTGAGCTTCTTCATCATCATCCTCATTTCCTGTTTAGCAGCTCATTTAGAAAACCTGGTAAAAGTTGTTTGAATAATATGGAGATAGTGTAACAGTCCAACTGTTTAGAGACGGGAAGAGAGGAAGAAAAAAAAGCAGGAGACCTTTTTTTTTGAATATGTGGGGGAGGGGGCAGATTGTGTTGCAGATTTCAGGGAGATTTATTGCAGAATAGCAGGATCTTTATCTGAGTTTATGCTGCCACTGCTGCCATGGAAAGCGTTTTGCTCATATCTCTGTGTACTCGTCTCTGTCTGCCGTCACATGTCTCTGTGAAGCCGCTGTACTGTTTGTTCCCCGCTGCCTGCAGCCATGTTGGATGAAAGCGGTGTTGGAGGTGGATGAGACTCGAATGCAAGCAGCCTGCAGTGAATCTGTGCACCATGTCTTTCTTTATGGGGGCCGGGTCACCAGGAGGTCTCCACCAATGGAGGTGACAGATGTGCAGGGAGATGCATATCGCTGACTGATGGCATGTTTACTTACAGGATATATGCACAATATATATATGTGTATACATATATATATATATAGGGGCAGATTTAGAAATTTGGGGCCCTAGGCAAATACAGGCAGGGGCCCTCTGAACTGACAGACCCATTATACAGATAGAGAAATGTTAATAGAATAGACATCCATTATCTGTTCTAGGTTGTGTC
>JAGKQL010000031.1:34937237-34994141 GCA_018398635.1 Cyprinodon brontotheroides | reverse complement strand
ACGTCACTGCTGGAAGATGGCAGGAGGGAGGGGTTACTATATTTGGGTTAAAATGGCCGCTCCCAGACTCAGTGATCGCAACGAAAATAGTTTGTATTTTTTTAACTGATTAAAACTAAATTCATTAAATCAAACGTCTTAGTTTTAGGTATAGATAATGATCCACTGATTATTTCTTGCTGACCGGAGTTTTCTTTTAAAAAGCTGTATTTAAATAACATTAATTGTTTTTTGTTTTGACAAAAGTCATTTCAATATGAAAAATAAGTTATGAGGATTGAGTGGAGAAAAGATATAGAATTCCTAGATTTATGGATTCGTTTTGAATCCAGCTTAAGTAGGAAAAGCCTCATGGAGGAAAAGTAACAAATGTTTAATCGTTTCCTGTAGAGGAGGAAAACCTTTGCCGCTAATAAATTCCTTGCTGACCGGACTTTTCCTTTAAGGAAAGCGTCGGGCAGAGCTGTCACTTATCTGCACTGCAAAAAATCCAAATCTAGATATGTTATTTTTTCTTAAAATAAGTGCATTTGTTCTTGGATTGAGGAGGTTAAAGAGACATTTTGCCAATGGAACAAGACAATTTACACTTTAAATAAGAAAACACAATTGCATTGTCTCATTTTAAGTGTATATTATCTAATGATCCTATTTTAAGAGTAAAAAAAACTTATCCTATTGGCTAACTATTTATTTTACCTACCGTACTCAATTTAAGGGTAAATACATTTAACTTAAGATATTTTTACTTGTTTCTAGATAATTTTAAAGTGAACCTGAAAGAAACAAGAACACTGGAAAAATAACAATCTAGAAATAAGTATAAAATTTTCTTAAATTAAGTTTATTTTCCTTTAATTTGAGTAGGTAAATGAGATAGTTTGCCACAATTGATGTATATATTTTTACTCTTTAAAAAAATCTGTCCTGTATGCCTCACAAAACAAACCTTCTGTTTTTCATATAAGCTTACATTTAAGGTTTTACTGAAAAATACCTATAACAAAGTCTTTTTACTCCTCCTCAATTCAAGAACAAATGCACTTATTTTGAGAAAAAATGACTTATTTAGATTTGGAGTTTTTCCAGTGCTGGAAAAACCGATTTAGAAATAAGTAATATTTTCTAAATCAAGTTTATTTTCCTTTAATTTCAGTAGGTAAATGAGATAGTTTGCCAATGGAAATGAGTATTTTTTACTCGTAAAATAAGATATTTAGATAAAAATGCGCTGGAAATAAGACAATGTTGTGTTTTCCTATTTTAAGAGTAAATTGTCTTGTTCCATTGGCAAAAGTGTCACTTTTACCTCCTAAACCCATGGACGAGTTTTTAAGATTATGTTAAGAAAAAAAAATGACTTATCTAGATTTGGGTTTTTTTCCTCGATATGAACTAAAAATCAACAGCGCGAGAAAGTTTCCATTTGGCTGTTTTTTTTGGTAACTTCCATCGAGAGAAACAGGAAGCTCAGGATTTCTTCTTACACCTGATTCTGATTCTCCCTCCATAGAAATCCTGCAGGATGTCGAACAGGCAGTTCATTGAAATTGTAAATAAAATCAACCTGGACATAATGAGCTCTTGTGTAGATGAAATACTTTTTGAAAAAACAAAATTTCTGTTTTAGAAAATGTATAAAGAATATTTCTGTTTTTTTCCCCCCCGTTTATTCAATAGTTAGAGAGCTGGAAAAACACAAAGCTCGTATTCCTTCCTCTTTTATTCTTACTAAGCACTGTGCATAAATTAAATAAATAAGCTATGGCTGTATGTAAATGTTTCAGCATGTTTACTTAAAAGCAAGGTTTCAGTTTAATGCCGAGCAGCTTTTCTCCTAAAACCATCATCCCTAATTATTTCAAGTAAATACATCTTTCCAAATGGACCCATTCAAGCCATTTTCTCCCTTTCCTCCTGTGATAATATATTACACAGAAAAATAAAATATTCTAATGCTATTTCCCCAGACCTAATTCCTTTGTTTTCTTGCCTTCCAAAAACCTCATTAAGTGAAATAGCTATAATTATAGTGTGGGAGCTGTTTTATACTCCAGCGTCCTGAGAAAAGCAAAAGTGTAAACAGCGCCTGAACGAGCTTTTAGTCAGATGATCATGGGACTGATCGCGTTGGGAGGAGCAACAATAAATGCACCCACAGAAGCCGTGCATGGATGCTCGGATTTCTCTTTGTCGTCCCTTTTTTGCAACATGAAAGAAGAGCTGACACAGCTGCCATATTTCTGCTTGCTGTAGGAGCCAAGTCTCCACCTCCCTCATTGGTTCGGTTTGCCCCTGTGGTGGCTCCTTGTGTCAAAGACTTGACTTTGCTTCAAAGCAGGTGGTGAACAGTGAAAGGCTGTATTTGTACTCTGCAGCCTGTAAAGTCTACATTGGAGGAGCTCCATGAATAAGATGATGCTGCAGACTTTCCTCTATGGAGGCTGTAGGGGAATGAAGGCTTTAATGCTGCTCACCCCTCCACATAAAGAGCAGGTAAACAGAAGCCTCTGCTTGTTCAGGGGCTGCTCTGTGCAGAGCAGGTACACGGACCCGATGATAAGGCCGGGGACGCTGAGGAGACCCAGCACAAATGAAAGGCTAAGTAAGGCGGGCAGGCGATCTTGTCATCACATTAGCCCGGCCTCATTGTAATTGCGAGGCTGCTGCTGTCAGCCCCGGTGCAGCAAGCAGAGCTCCGAGTCAGAGCCAGAGCCAGCGCCCCGGATAAAGTGCTCCGCCGACTGGAGATAATTGAAAATCCAAAAAAGACTCGGGCTAATTTGATTACACCAGGCAATCTCTGAATTGTTCCCATTATTAAAGGGATTTGATTATGACATGAAGTCAAGTAATTATTGGTGCCGAAACTGCAGGAGCTGTCCCTTCTGATGAGGGCCACTGCTGGAGGGAAACAATAGTCCCTCTGTGTGTGTGTGTGTCTGTCTGCAGGATTTCAAACCAGAGTGAGCAGGAAGGCGTTGCTGTTCAAAGAAATTAAGCAAAAAGGAAATCACTGAATGTCAGCTGCAGCGGTCCTTCAGTATAACCCTATATTACTGATACTCTGGATTTGACCAGTTTTCTCCCATGTTTTGAATCAATAAAACTACATTATATTAAATAATCTTTAAATTCTTCTGGTCATAAACAGAAAAAATTTTCTATTGCTTTTGGCTTTTCTTTCATATTTAGAATAGAAAGGAAAAATCCTTCATCAGAAGGAAAAAAAAAACATTTATTTTTTACACCTTAAAACAGGGGGTCCCAAATTCTAAAAACTTACAGCGCAATCTGCTGGTTGATTATCCAAACATTTGTACAAAATCTATTATTCTCAGGTGTAAAGATATTAAAAATGTCATGGTTTTATCCAAAGATTTGACCCACATGCAGAAAACCAATCAGAGAGAGACCAGGGGAAGGTTTAACAGGTTTACTGAGAATAAACCATTTAGAAATGGGTCCAGTGCTGCTTTAAACACTGGCGAACCGGGATTGAAAAAAGAAGGGGAAGTTCCTGTGGTTAGTTCAGGCTCAGTGGGACATTTAAGCTTCGATTTGTAAAAGAAAGTAAAGGTTGGTGTGGGTTGTTCCAGTAATTGACTTGTTCGTTGGAGGGCGGACAGGGTTTAACCAACCAGTTGGAGGTGTTTCCTTGCGAGAACTGGAGGAGCTGACCGTCATTATAGATTCCCTGTACTTCCTCCTTGAACGCTTTCTTGTGGAGATGAATCCCCTGCTCAGTGTGAAGCTCAAACAATCCTTTGGGGAAAAGTAGATCCAAACCTCCAGTTTGAATCCGCAGCTCAGTTTGAAGCTCAGACGATCTTCTCCCAGGGGGAGAAGGTCCAAAATATCCAGTTTGCAGGATGACTTCCTGTCGAAAGGCAACGAGGGAAAACGCGCAAAAACACAACCCACACAAACTGGATTCCTAACAAAAAACAGCATCAGCAACCGTATTAGGTGGTTTGTCCATTTTTAAATGATCTTTTTACATCTTTAAACTCTTCAACATAAATCTTTGTCTGGTTTAATTTCTGTAGTGGATCTGAACACCCCATACAAGTTGATCAAGGATTTTTTTATCATGTAGGTAATATTAATCCTCAGTTTCGAGGTGTGACACCACTCAGCTAACAGCTACAAATCTTGAATAAATTTAATGAGCAGAAACTTGACTGTTTCTTCATTCATTCATAGTTTTAAAACATTTTTTTCTTTACTAAATTGATGCCTTTCAATTCTATGCTTACATTTCAGTTGAAATATTCAGTTTGATTATGGCGGTTTCTCACTTCACTAGAACACGAGTATGGACTCGTGTCTTCACCAAGTATGTTCTTTAGAAAAACACAGAAAAGTCTGGACTGCGGGAGCAAGCAGCATAAATATGGGTCAGTTGGAACAGAAACGTAGTGATGACATCACCACACGCTCAGCTCGTGTGGAGCTGCATTTAACCTCCTGTTAACTCTCTAGATAATAATAAATTTTGACATTTTTCATTTAGTTGGGGAATAATAATGAACACAGTCAGATAAATGCAAATCAAATGGACATTTTGCAAAATAAAAAGAAAAAACTCTCAATCAGAGCCAGCGGTACTTCACACACGGCTTTTCCAAGAGTGGGCTGCTACAGACGAGCTAACGTTAGCCCTGGCTGCGGTTAGCCTCAGAGGTCCGCTGGTTGCCGCGGGCCTCTCAACATTAGAACTTTTTTTTTATTATTAAGCACTAAATCAGTCAATGGGCCATATAGTGAGGCTTAAATGTATAATGTTCTCGCCTTAAACAATCTTAAAACAAATGCAACAGAAAAGTGAACTTTTCACTTAATACACTGAGCTCTGTGAGCGCTAACCTGGAAGCTACAGCTTATGCTGTGCATGCTGGGACAGCTGTCAATATGGAGAACGGACGAGTCTGCTCTGATCTTAACCCACAGAATAATCAATCACAGATTCCCCATCTCGTTGAATTTACTTTGAGATATTTTAAACTACAGCAAAAGAGTTTACATCATTTTGATGGATGTCCTTAACAATGTGAAATGTCATGTAAAAAAGACAAAAAAGTTGGGCTTTGGCTAACTGCAACAGCTACCTGTAGCTATTAGCTAAATAGCAAAAAAAAAAACATGGTGTGCTGCCAGTTTTACATGATTCCCCATCGATATGTTTGACAAAATGAATTAATTGGTTATGACCCCAACCAAGCTCTAGTAAGCTGCACTATTTCAGCCCAAACTGCAATAAAAATACATCTAACCTGTGATTCCCTGACCCCAGTGGGCTCTCAGCAGATGGCCGCTCACACTGAGCCTAGTTCTGCTGGAGGTTTCTTCCTGTTAAAAGGGAGGTTTTCCTCTCCACTGTCACTTTAAGCATGCTTAGAGTGAGGGATTGCCTTCAAGTCAATGGCTACGTTCACACTGCAGCCTAAAGTGACCTAAATCCGATTTTTTTGCCCAAATGCGACCTGGATCTGACCTTTTCATGGCAGTCTGAACAACACACTGCAAAAACAGTTCTGAAAATTAGTAAAAATGTCTTTAAACAAGTGTATTTACCTTAAATCTGAGCAGGAAAATAAGATGATCTGCCAATGGAATGAACATTTTTACCCTTAAAATAAGATAAATTTGATATTATGCGCTTGAAGTAGAGACTATAATCTTTTTTTTTTTTCTTATTCTAAATGTAAAAATTGTCTTTATTCCACTGGCTTAAAGAGTCTTGCTTACCTGCTCAATTCAGAAGAAATGCACTTGTTTTAAGAAAATGTACTTACTTAGATTTACATTTTTTGCAGTGCACGAATCTGATTTTCCAACGAAATCCGACCCAGGCCGCCTGGCTATGTGGTCACTGAATCGATACAAATCGGATCTTTTTCAAATGCGGCTGTGTGTGTGAGCGGCCAGGTGGATTCAACCGACCTGAGCGTCGATAATATACCGACAAGGTCACTATTCTGCATCTTGCTACGCAGAAGCAGCAAGAAAAACAACAACCATGGCGGACGATGGTGCGGAGAGCAGTATTTATCTTTAACCATATTGAAAAGAATCAGTTTTTATGGTTGGATAAGACCGCTAGACCCGCGCCCGGCACTACCATTCATGTTTACTTCCGGTAAACATGAACACCTTTAGCCTGTGACATCACATTGCGTCTCTACTAAGCATGGGGAGAGCACTTGCGTTGTATGATATCACATACAAAATTAAGCATATATTTGGAAATCTGACAGAGCAGGTGCAAAAATCTAACCCTGACTCCGCCAGATATGGTTGCTCCACATATCCCATCTGGAAACCTTCTATCTGTTAGTAATTTTTAGGAAGGGTGAAAATACTGGTTAACTGATTGGCCTATGTTGGTGATAGAGCGGGCCAAAATAAACCAATCAGATCAGCGAAGCATATGGCATTTGCTAACAGAACCGACAGACAAACACACAACCACAAAGCCAGGCTACCCACTGCTTGCGAAACCAGTGGGGAGAAAGGCAAAAACATCTTTTTCTGAGAAAAGCTACTCCAGAGCAGTGTTTTTGCTCTTCTTTTCAGTGAAGAAATACTCTGTAATTCCGATAAAACTTTTGCTCGATAGCCGCGCTAGCGCTAGTTTCATCGGCACTAAACACTCATGTTCTTTGCCCAGACTGAACTCGGCGTAAGCATTTAGCCTAGCGTCACACCTCAACCACGCCTCAAAATAGCAGCTGATTGGGCGTTAGATTTGGTGAAGCGGCTCCAAATTTTCTTTAGCGGAGAGTCTCCAGACTGATCTCTTGAGAAAACCTTGAAAACTCGGCGAGATCCAGAATGGTGCTCAGCGAACAAAAAAATGGGATTCCACAAAAAGTCGGGAATTGAGCATCAGGAGCCTGCACTGTGAGCATGTAGCCAATGAGTCGATGCAATCAACTGGTTTTCGCATAGATAGAAAACTTCCAATCAATTTGACTGGATGATCTGTGGTGAATTGTAAAGTTCCTTAAGATGACATGTGTTATGAATTGGCACTATAGAAATAAACTCAATTGAATTGGATGTGATATGTTGATCCGTATTTGATTACTTTGTGGCTTAAGGACCCAGTGGTCTGACCAAAGAAACTCAATATGAATTATAGAGGTGAGGTTAAAAAAAAAAGAGAAACTGATCATTCAATGCAATAAAATGCTTTTTTAAGCTTCACACCATTAAATTCAGTTTTAATTCGGCGAAGCTTATTTTTAAATTACTGAATGTAATTTCAAACTATCAATACAGATTAAATTCATTTACTAATGACACAAGTTTCAGCCTCACATTAAACCATTTAAACAGCTTTCTGCATGTTTTAGCAACAGTGCCACTCGCTATTTTCAGTGTCTATAAGGTGGGAAGTTGACCTTAGCATGCAGAACATCTCTTAGTGAAAAAACAGACACAACCAAAAGCAAAGTGAAACCAAAAAACATTCCTGTTTTTTATTAGATTTCCGCTTTTCCTGCCTCCATTTCAATGTTCTGCTCTTTCAAACCAAAATCAAATCATTACTTGTTTTGATTTTTAACTTTTCAGATTAAAAACATGAAATTGCCAAAACATGAACTGACCTGAGTTGAAGGATTCTATGTGGAATATAAAGAAAATCAAGATATCGACACAAATGGGGCAATTAGACCGAGAACTGCCGATGAGTTGGTGGAAAAACGGAATTAGAGAAAACAATAAGGATCTGTTGCTGCTCGGGCCGATGTATATTACATTTGTGGAAGCGGCACCGTGGCTCTGCAAGCTGCTTTTCTTTCTTTTTTTTTTCCAATGGATTTTAGAGAACAATGGACACAGAAACAGACCTGCAGAGAAACAGACTGTCGCACAGCACAGGTTTCGACTTTTCTCAGCTTTTAATGGCGACAAGAAGGGAGGAAAAAAAAATCCAATTGTAGCAGTTTCTCTTTTTTTTTTTTTTGCCTTTCACTTTTGATTCATCACTTCCTCAGGATGAGAGGCTGTGCGACAGCGGAGTATAATTTGGGCAAATAGAGTGAAACTACATCATCTCACTTAGGAGATGGGGGGGTTGGGGTGGGGACGCTCTTGTGTTCCCGACTCTTTTAAGTGGCTTTGGCTGATGGGGTGCGCTCGTCTGTGTTTACTTGCAGGGGGATGTCTGCAAGCACGGGCGGCTGAATGAGGGAAAGTTCAAGAGTTCGACACGCTCATCCTTCTCGCCGGCGTGTCGCCCCTCTCTCTCGTGCGCCGATTTAAATATCCTCCGAATTCAGTCAACGCTGCCATTAAGGCCAGAGACTAGTCGGGTGTAATGTATTCCCCCTCATGCAGCTCCCTCAGACTTGCCGCACACACCGCCTCTTCTCTGCCTCTGGGTTCTAGATTCATATGAGGGATTAAGAATCCTTTGTCACCAGACCCCATTGACATTTGAGCGAGCATTAGTGAAATTATAACTACATCTGGACAAAATCCAGCCGCTTTTTATTGCTCTTGCAGTGCAGATGTAGCCCCACGGTGTGACCAGAAGGGAGCAGTCTTGTTCCTGCGAGTGTACGTGTGTGTTTAAGGGTGTTTGTGCTGTACGGTACATACGCTCTTGCACAAGCTGGGGTATGCAGAGATGTGAAAGTATGAAAGAGTGATTTTTTGTCCCTTTTGTATCTCGCCGAGCGGCACCCTTAGTTCTGCTTGGGTGGAAGTATGAAGAGTCACAGTGGGAGGAAAAAAAAAGCCACAGCTCTCTTTAAGGCAGGCTTTGCCCATTCAAGTGTCCCCATTTGAGACACAGTGCCCAGCTTATCCCCCCAAAGCACCTTTTGACTAGGCCAGATTCTGCTTCCCCTGCTGGGGGGGAAAAAGGGGCTCTTCCCACCCTGTTGGCCCCTGCAGGAGGAGTCTGGGCAACCAGACTGGCAGATATGACTCATCCTCTGCCTCCCTTCCCTCGCTTTTAAGCAAATTTGAAACTTCTTTGTGATTCACCTTCTGCTCTCAAATAAAGCACCAATTTCATTCAAAATGAGCTTTTGTACACCGTCGATGTGCAGAGGCTGTTTGTGCAGGTCCATCCTTAGTGGCAGGAGTAGCAGAACACGAGAGGTTTGAGGTTTATTTATTTATGCCTTTCAGGCTCTCTTTTCCTCTTCATTTTGGGGCTAAGAAATGGCGAGCAAGTGCCGCTGAGGCTGCAGAGATTAAGTTAGCATTGATTGCTTTATTGGTGTGGTTGGATTGTTTCGTATCTGGGAACATTTGATGTAAGCACAGACATTTGTCTTGTCCTTTGCTTGTCTCAGCTTCGTGGAAAGATCATTCATTTCTCCCAGAGCGAGGGATTGATTGGCGATTCAGAAAGAAGGGAGAAAGGCTGATTTTTGTAATTTTTTTTGGAAGATAAAGGAAGACATGGGGTCCGATCTTTTGGCCCCTGCTATTATCACCTTCATTTGAGCTGTTGGAAGTAATGTTCCAATTTTAATCAACACCTAATTACATCCAATAATGCCCGTGTAGCTAATCGGCCATTGTAATTACTACGTAGTCCGGCCTGAGAAGTATAGATCTGACTAGCTTATTGGGAGTTCTGCTGCCGTGGACTTTTAGATGTACCGCAGCATTGATCATAAAATTCAATCATGACACACATTACAGTAACTTTTTTTATGAGGACTGCAGCCGTATGCAATCCCTCCCCCTCCCTTCGATGCCCCCTTCCTTTTATTTATCGTGCTGAGCTGGTGTTATCCCCTCTAGACCTCATTGTGGATGTCTTCCAGTGCATCGATACCATACTCCTTTGGCATCAACCATCAATAGTCCACCCATTAAAATGTGGAATTGCTTAACGTAACACAGTGAGATGCATTTCTCTGGATGGAGACGGGTATTTGCAAATAGTCATCAGATCAATGGTCTTTTACTGCCTTCTGAAACCATTGTCTGCGAAACAATTGGAAATCTTTGGGAGAGTATAGTGGGTGCAGCGTGAGAGGAGCTGGAGGAGGCGAAGCATCCCCAGCACAGCGGCGAATTAATTACCCTTTTGAAGAATGAAGGTCTGTGAGATTTGCTTTTTGGGCCATTATCAAGTGACACTCCGAACGATTGTTTGTCCCACTCTGGGTAATGTAGCCCAAACAATGGCTGGCCCCGCACCATCATATGGATCATTAGCAGCTCACTGTTGGGACCCCATCCTGTGAAGTCACCGCTGTGGGGGGGGGGTTTTGGGTGCTCTCCCTCCGTCTGTCTACCCAGGGACAGACAGCTGACAGCCCGTAGGACAATTCGGTCGCTGGCCGCTGCTTGTTAGGAATTTTGCGACAAACAGCCGGGCTGTTTGCCTGAATCCCAAAGGGATTTGGGATGAAGCGGCCATCGCTGTAATCGTCCGACTGAAGAGAGACTCACCAGAGAGATGAGACGGTTTCCCTCAAGTCCAAATAATAAATGGCACGGGTGGCTTTTTGTGGAGAGATCTTGCAGTTTGGTTTGTGCTCAGTAATCAAAATAATGAACTGCTCATAAAAAAAAGGAAAAATATTACTGACTCCCCGACATATCCTGTTCAATCAGTGGTGTTGAGAGCATTTCAGGGCTTTAAAACATCCCACAGGAGAGAAATCAGTCCTCATGTGTGCTGATGCCAAACGACCAGGGGTCTTTCTCATCCCCATCCATAGGCGGCACTTTCACTGCGAATCACTGTAATATTACTGGTAGAGCTCAGATAAAACCGGAGATAGATAGTAACCAGGGGTAGATTTACCATTAGGTAGAACCAGGCACTTGCCTAGGGCCCCAAGTTCCTGGGGGCCCCATAAAACTGCTTTTACATGTACAATAAATGGCTATTACAGCTACAACTTACATTGTGCAGAAATATTCTGTTTTTTGATAAATATCCTTTTGCTAAAATGCTATCATCAAAATAATGTCCAAAATTTCACATTAATTCTTGCTTATCTGGATAATCTTCACAAATTCTGCTCTCTTAGCAGCAGCCTCTCCAACATTGCATGGAAATATAAGCAGGTGCAGATTTACCATTAGACATAAACTAGGCAGTTGTCATAAAACTCATTTTACATGTATGGTTAATACAGCTATTACTTATTTATGCATATTAATTAGATAAAAGATAAAAATCTTTTTGCTAAAAGGCCATCAGAACGGTTATAATTGGGTGTCTCAGCCCCCTTCAGTGTCCACCATATTGGATCAGTCCATTTGCTGCAGATGTTCAGAAAGGTCCAAACAGACAGCAGCAAACCATTTGAAAACAAAATCCATGCAAAGAGCAGTGTTGCTAACTTAGCGCTTTTAGTCGCTATATTTAGCCACTTTCAGACCCCTCTAGCACTTTGAT
This sequence comes from Cyprinodon brontotheroides, assembly GCA_018398635.1. NCBI lineage: Eukaryota > Metazoa > Chordata > Actinopteri > Cyprinodontiformes > Cyprinodontidae > Cyprinodon > Cyprinodon brontotheroides. Next base: position 34,982,752 of record JAGKQL010000031.1, on the reverse strand, counting down.
TTCTAAAAAGCTCCTAGCCAAATCTAGAGACTTTTTTCTTTTCGCTACTTCGGAGACTTTTGGAGACAACATATAAAGCAGCTTTAACTCTGCTTCCAGAGCTTAGTAGATTGGTAACCCCGCCTCCTGCTCTCCTCTATCTTGTCTGCTGTCATGATTCATGCAGCTATTATTTCATCCAAAATGAAAAATGGAGAACAGATAAGCAGATCATGGCTTGTCTACAGTGAAAAGAAGGACTGGGTTATTTACTTTTAGAATGGGTTTAATGATTGGAAATTCTCATTCCCTTTGAGACGGCATGAAAAGTCAGTTGAGCACATTGCCAATATAAAAAGAACAAAGAACCATAGAGACAAAATATAAAAGAGAGGAAAACGGCAAGAAAAGGGATAAGAAGAGAGGGACAAAGCGTACGACAAATAATGTGTGTTTATTCTATAGATTTTTCTGTATGTCTATAATGGGTCTGTTTTATGTGTTCTCAATTCATAGGACCCCATGTCTGTCTTCGCATAGGGCCCAAAATTTCCTAAATCCGCCCCTGGTAGTAACTAGTTACTTTTACTCAGTTACATTTACCTCAGAACATTTTCACAAAATATGTACTTTGAGGAGTCATTTTATTGTACTGTATTTTTTTATGTTTACTCGAATAATATTAGAAAGTAAACTCTTCGGCTACGCTACGTCACATGAGTAACGCCGTTAATGGAAATTTGGCTTTTTTGGGCCAAAACTGCACAAGAAAAACAGTCAGTAAGACCTTCTTTGTAATAAAGCTTCATTGATTTGTATTTTTGCTATTGTTTTATTTCTCTATTGTCTGCTGAGCTCCATTTCTAGGTCAAATAAACATACAGTAAACAGATGATCTTGTCATTGGATATACATTGCACTCTTTAAACATACGCTATATAGTGTAATTATAGGGGGATTTGGTAGAAATTCATTAAAATAAATGGCTGATTTGGTGAGTTTTTGAAAAGATTGGATTGATAAGTGTTGAATCCTGTCCTGCTACACAGCAAAAAAAAAACATCAAAATGAAAAGAAAAAAAAAAACACTTTCAAACTGGCCGCTTTATGTGAATTAAAAGGGACTATTTTATTGCAATATGTACATTTCCTGGAGTATACATTTCTTTATCACGGAAAAGTTGGTTCTGGAAAAACAAGGGAGCCTCTGAAAGAAAAGTTCAGGAATCACTGCTATAGAAGAAAAAAGGATTTTATGAAATGTCATAAGCATGTAACTAAATTCGTCTGGTAGTGTTTTTGATGTAAATATCAACGGCTGTAATATATATTGGTTTCATACATTTTATGTTGAAAATAATTCCCTTAGTAAAGGATCATTTCTACCTGTGTTTAATTTGTAGTTATGTTATAGTTTGTATTGTAGCAGTTTGTAGCAAACGTCTTTTTCCAGTGTGTAGTCCTGTTTCCTTCTGACTGACTAACTGGATGTGCTATCTTCATCCTCTGGCGTTGAGCTGGCTCGATAGCCGACAGTTGCCTTTGTAATTTAGCGTTTTTCAGGTGCCTAGCTTGTCTCTGATTAGTGGAACAGATGGTCGAGTTTGAGCCTGCTGGAAAGTCCTTCAGCCAGTGTTTCTTCCTCCACTGGCCACTTCAAGCATGCTCAAGTGTGAAGGATTGACAGCAATCACTCACACAGTGAATAGTGGTTACAGTGGAGAGGAAAAACTCCCTTTAACAGGAAGAAAACCTCCCGCAGAACCAGACCAGGCTCAGTGTGAGATGCCATCTGCTGAGGCCCCCACTGGGGTTCAAGGACAGAAGCAGAGATACAAAAGGAACATGGAAGCACTGATCAATAAATACTCTCCATGTTGGAGAAGGCAACTGTAAACTAGCTCGATATGTGGCTCTTGTTAGGAAAGAAACATTGAGATGTTTCTTTTTTTGTTTATGAACATCAAATAGAGCACATATATTTACATAGTAAAAGTGAAAGCCGAGCCAGGAGCTGTGTCTGGGAAAGAAACAGGACCAAATACTGAAAGACTGCCCCAACTTCACCTCCAAATAGTTGATTGATGCCAACGGCTCAGCTGATGATGGTATCAAGTTAAAAAGGACCAGATCAGATAAGGTTGCTCTAAAAAAATGCAGAAAAAACATGAAGTTACAGGTTTAACAACTAATGCAATATTGGAGAATGGAATTAAAACGAAGCAGAATGATGAGAAAGTGTCCCCTGTGTCCTCCAGCAGCCTAAGCATATAGCAGCATACCTAGAGTATAGGGATAGCTCAGGATAAGCTGAGCCACACTAACTATAAACTTTATGAAGAAGAAAAGTGTTAAGCCTAGTCTGAAAATTAGGCTAAATCTGAATTTAAATGTTTATTTTTTTAATGAGATATTTGTTATCTGCCTCTGGAAAGTTTTTTTCATTTATATCCAACCATGCAAAAGTTGGTTTAACATGGTCAAAATATGAAGCCCATAGAGCTTAGAAATAAAATAATCAAATTATACTTGAGTTTCATTTTATGATTCAATATTAAATAGTGATGCAAGTTATAGTTTAATAAATGAATCTAAAGTTCATTGAATGTATTGACTTGCTAACGAGTAATTTCTGAAATTTCTGACTTTTCTTTTTGGGCAAGAGGATTATTTTCCGAACATAAAAACATAAAAGCCCTTTTTTTAACAATATTTTTTGTGAGGAAAAGTTGGTTTAACATTTTCAAAATAATAAAAAGAAATGTTACCTTTCAACTCTTTAAATAAATAAGATAAGTTAATCAAAATATTGCCCCGTAAAGTCTGTATAGCATCAGTAATGTACCAACCAAAGTAAGGTTTTTTTAAAATTTATTACTTTACTTTTTGCTGTTTATATGTAAAAATATAACTTTATATTGGTTTCTGCTTTGATAGCAAACAACAACCAAGCATTTAAATTTTACCAGCCACCGTGTCACAAACAAGTAAAAACAAGAAATGTTACAATTGAAGGCTTTTCTTCCCACGAGTTTCCATCAGCAATGAGCCCAAACAATCTCATGAAATAAACGAGTGAGTAAAATGGCTTACCTTGATCCTTTGGTCCAATTTGCTTGTCCAAACAGACATATAATTTAATACGGGGGCATGTTTTGTATGTAGCGTGCATGGCAAGAGAAACACATTTTCCCCAGTGAAATGGGAAAAGCACAAACAAAATTGGCAAGGTGCTGATGGATTTTATGTACAGAGGATGCATAATGCCCCGTGTCAAAAAAGCAAAGTGAAATTTCCTGTTAAATATGCAAAATCCCGGCTGTCTATTGAATGATAATGGCTCGGCACCTTGTCACTGGGTTGCTGACTCCGTTGGCTGCGCTTCAAAGGCCTGTTGACTAACTTTGAAAAGACCTTGTGTTTCCTGACTCTGGGCTTTCTAAGATTGGACAAATGCAGCAGAAAGAGGGCTGTACGAGTGCCAGTCACGGCTTCCCCGAGACGCCGGGGGGATGTCAGCCTTTGAAGTGATAAAGACCCTCTGTTTCTGGAGACGGCTGTCTCAATGTGGCCGAGCTCTGTGATGCGCTCATGTTTTTTACAAATGACCATGTTGCTTTTGTTCACTGTGGCTTCCTTTTCATGCTGCCGAGCTAAACCCTAAACATTTGTTTATTTAAAAATAAAAAAAACGGGAACTCCTGCTTCATATGCACCGGTAAACCACAGCAGGAGACCCTTACTAACAGAATTGGACACAGCCGTGCCCCTGTGCATAAGAAGTAGCTTGACAAACAAATGTTTTTAAAACAACATGCAAAGCTCTCCCCAAAAACTGACAGATTAACTTCATGGGAAGCCTTGAAGCACAACTTAAAAAGCTTGGCCCCTGCTGGGGCCCCTAACGTCATACTATCAAGCACTTATACCTTTATGCATACACTGTAGCCTGAGAACTCTAATTAAATTTGGTGAGGAAGTTCTCTGCAGGGGAATTAATTTGGGTATAAATAACTTAATTCTTGAGTAAACTCTGGAAGTTGGTAACAAACATCTTATGAGAGTTAAAAAAACAACAAAAAACCCTTTTCTTTAGATTAGAGCCAAAATCTTTAATGTATGAATTGGGATTTTTACAGTTTCTGCTCTCATTAGTTTTCCAAAGATAGATCAGTCCACTTCGACTGATCGATTAAATGATTAACGATCCAATTAGATCAATGGGTAATTAAATCATCAGTCCCCTTTGTCATCTTTAAGCCTTTATTTTGAAATTCACACAATTGTATCAACAGATGATCTTTATTTATGCTTTTATATATTTATTTATAGTAGAGGAATGCTGTTTAATTTAAATCCGTGAAGCCCATAGAGCTTAGAACATATAAATAATCAGAAATTATACTTGAGTTTTATTTTATGATTTAATATTAAAGGTATACTAGTGCAACCGGTGTTGATTTCTTCAGAAGCAGGCTCCCCCCAGAGGGCGTAAAGTAAAAGTGCACTGTCGTAAATATGCTCAGCTGTTCTCCTGGTTTCTCCGTCATAAGACAGCGGCTGGGTTGTGCCTGAAGAGCTTAGCATTAGTCATGGCGAGCTGCTAGCGAATGACTAACACAGTGAAAGTATGAACATGCACACAGAGAGAGAAACCATTCCAATGTGTACTTACAATCGCATCAGCAGAAACGCGAGGTCCGCGTCAGCCTTGCAGCCTTCTTTTTTATTTTAGCTCTCGCCATTCGGAAAAAGCTTGCCCGATGTTCACCCGTGTACGACACCTCTCTCTGTCCGGAGCCCTTTTCCACTTTCTTGCCTGCTCCGACATGGGCTTTCGCTGTTTTTCACGCTGGTTCCGCCATGATAACTGCACAAAGATCGCCACTGTGCTAGCAACGCAGCATGCTTTTAACTGGGGCGTGTAGCAGTTCGCCCGTAAAGCAAGACCGACTCTCGGCGAGACTTCTGAGCCTGTGGAGTGCGGGTCGAGGGCTCCTGCAATTGCAAGTGGCATTTCCCCACAGACCACCAGGGCGGCGAGAAAACCTTTGTTCAACCTGAAATGACTCATTTAATCATCCAAAACGTTATGGAACACATTAATTAACTGAAAAATGTTGCATAGTATGCCTTTAAATAGTGATGCAAGTTATAGTTTAATAAATTAATCTAAAGTTCATTGAATGTATTGACTTGCGAACGAGTCATTTCTGAAATTTCTGACTTTTCTTTTTGGTCCAGAAGCATATTTTCCGAACGTAAAAACATAAAAGCCCTTTTTTTTTTTTTTTTTTTAACTTTTTTTTAGGAAAAGTAAGTAATATTTTTACCTATTTATTGTCCCAACTCTATTAACTATATGCTGATATTCTCACTCATCCAGGTCATCGTCATTTTTTAATTTTTTTTTTTACTTTTTTTGGAACTCTATTAACTATATTAACTAAATAAACAACAACAAAAAAAATATTATTGAAGTAGCCATATTTATAAGACATAAAAAAAACTGGAACCTATTTACTCAAACAACAAAAGAAATTTGTTTTCTAAAAGGCTTATTTCCAGTGTATTATTATTCCCGATGTAAAACTCTCAGTAAAAAGAAGTTCGCTGATTTCTATTAGACAATTTTTAAATAAACCATTGATCAACAATTCATTTTAAGTCCATTATTTGTTTATATCCCTAATATAAAAGTAAATTGTTTGGAAATCCTATGGGGATCCTTATGAGACATTGACTATCATCATATCGTAATTTAAATAAGTTGATTTAAAAGCAAAATCTACAACTTTTCTTTTTTCAATTAATTCCCCTCTCCATTTCCAGGTGATAGATGAAATAATATGTTACTTTAAAACTTATTCATGCTCTAAACGGAACCAGAACCTCATTTCTGACTCATTTCTAGGTCTTCTGGTTGTGCTGTGATGTTCTGACAAACCTCAGAGGCCAGAAAGGGAACAGTGGTCCTTCAGACTTGGATTAAATTTTCATTTCCTGGATTTAGTTTAGTTGTAGAATAACATAGAAGCTGGAATTTCATCCAAAAATGTGGGAGGCTCATCAAAATAAATAAAAACCATTTACTGCATTCTATAAGCTGCTGTTTTAACTTGTGATTTAATTATCTTGTGGTCAACGTCTTGATTCTTTTTTTGATAGAGGTATTATTACACAACATTTGATTTCCTGGAACTTGTTAATAAAAACGTGTAAAAGTAAACTTAAGGAATATGCAGAAGAATTGGTGCAACAGATTGAAATAAGGATTTAAAAAAAAAACCTGCTTGGATCCAGAAAGCTTTATTCCCCCAGTAGAGATGTCAGCATGGTGATGAAATCAGCTGAAGCAGTTCTGATGTTGGTTTGGGTAAAATCGGCACCTACAATTAAAATATATCAAGCTGTTTTGTCATTAAACATACATGCTGCAAGATCCTTGTTTAGTTAGTTACAGAAAAACAAGATAACATATAATACAAGAACAGCGCTCATATAAAACATGAGTTGAATGATGACTCAGTCTGATGTAGGGGTTACAGTGAGCTGTCTGCATTTATTTTTGTTGCTGAAAAGTTGAGCTAATCTTATTTAAAAACAACAAAAACAGTTTTTAATCAACCTTCTAAGGAGATATCCAGCTGTGAAGGAGGTTCATACTTGGGCTGTTTTCAGAAAATGATAAAAACCATTGAACTGAGTTGGAAAAACTGTAAAAACGAAAGGTAGGAACTCCACCGTAATTGATTTAAGATCTAAAATCCTCCTCCAAACTAGTAATATATTTTAACAGTGGCGCTCCTTCAGTCTACCATTGGGGGGTTAAGGTTTGCGTTAGTGTTGTTTTGGACAAAACAAAATCGTATTGTTGTGTTTTGCTACTATCAATTGTTTTGTCTTCATAATCAGGTCGAGTGCTGCAAACAGTGATTATAAGGAAAAAATAGAAAAAAATCAAATAGATGGAATGGCGGAATTGATGTCATTGTGGAGCTCAATGCATCTTTAACATATATGCCTTTTTAAATCTCTTTAGAGATTGGCCGCCATTTAAAAAAAATAAATAAATAAAAAATGGGGATAAGTTTAGTGTCCAAAAGATGCTGCCAAAAAATATAGGAACTTTAAAAGTTTTTTTCTTTTTAGGGATTTCAGCACAAAATTGCGCAGATTGCCAAGACGGCGCGTTTCACTCTAGTGAGCTTTATATTCCTCTTTTGCTCGTTTGGCTTCCGAATAGACGAGTCCGAGTAGCGCCATCTCACCGCGGAGCTGAGTCCCATGTGGTTTTTAGTAGTGTTGCACCGATACCAATATCGAACAGGGGCCGGGTATTGTACTAAAATTGTATCGGTATCGGCGAGTACCGACAAATAGGGCAGCAATACAATTTTGACAGCCAAAAGTTTATTTTAGCGGGTTTAGTCGTGCTGTTTGAGCTGTAACTGCGTTCAACGATTAAAAAAAATCGTACAGTGTTTGCCCAGCTGTAGAGGACACAATAGTGACACCCTGTTTACTCCAGTAAAGTTTAGCTTGAGGGGCCTACTGCTAGCCTCGTGAGACCATCCTGATCTCGCGAACTTTCAAGGGTTTCACTTTCGCAGATCAGTCTGGAGACTCTCCGTTAAAGAAATTTGGAGCCGTTCACCAAGCGAGCGTCCAATCAGCGTTGGCTTTGAGGCGGGTTGAGGTGTGTGGCCGCAGCGAAGCGCGACAGTTCAGTCTAAAGAACATGGCGGCTTCAGCCGATGAAACTAGCGTTAAGCGTGGCTATCGAGCAAGTTTTATCGGAATTACAGAGTATTTCTTCACTGAAAGAAGAGCAAAACACTGCTCTGGAGGCTTTTCTCAGAGGAAAAGATGTTTTTGCTCTTCTCCCGACTGGTTTCGGCAAGAGTAGCCTGGCTTGTGGTTGTGTTTTCGTTAGAGTTACGCTCTGTTAGTACGTCATATGCTTCATGTTGATCTGATTGGTTTATTTGGCCCGTCCTATCACCAACATAGGCCAACCAGCTAACCAGTATTTTAAGCCCCTTCCCAAAAATTACTTCAACGGGAAGGTTTCCAGATGGATATGCGGAGCAAATCCATCTGGCGGAGTCAGGTTAGCCTACTGCACCATTTCATACAGATACAAATGAAAGCGATTTTGAATCTCTGTGTTTAAGGGCAATAAAAGTCTGCCGTTGCTGCTCCGTTCAGAAAAGAAACATGGCTAAACACAGAAGCACTGATAACAGGTGGACCTTGATCAAGAGGGCATTCAAACTTTACGCTAGCAAAAACTGCAAATAATGTATTCAGATATAAAAATTAAAAAGATATGCAAAGCATTTCCTGATTAGGTCAGATTAAATTAAATATTTGTTCTGAGATACACAGGTTAAAAATAAATTATTAGGTTCTGACGATTTTCTAGGAACCAGTATTTACAAGTCGGTTTGAGCCATATGTCATCATCGACAGGCCGTGCCCCACAGCGTCCCGCTTTCACCAAATCCAGACTCACGGGCAACGATACGCGCCGAGCGGTTGTTATGTCACACGAGTGAAGGCTTAATAAATGGCTCACGGAGCTCCAATTCATGAAAAATGGGTTGCTTCTCATAATCAATGCAGGCACAACATGAATCTGGGCGGCCATTATTTCGCCGGCCTAATCGTTTGAAGAACCAGAGACAAACTACCACCTGTGCTCTAAGCATTGATCATGTGAAGGTGTTCTATTAAATCTAATAATACTTTCTTTTGGCTAAATCGCCCTGCACATTTCAATACCAAATGACTTCTGTTCATTCTATTAAAGTGGAACTACTCTCAATTATGTTTCATACTCCTATTGTCTGATACTAATGAAGATGAAACACTTTCATTTTTCCACTTAATTAGTTCATATTTAACAAAGGTGCTGTGCCATCAGACTCCAAGGAAGCCCCCCCCCCTTTTTTTCTTCACCCTTTTCTTTTTCTTTTCTGCTTCTTTGGCATTGAAAATAATCCTTTTGCTTTTATCCTTCCTTAGAAATTGTCTGTGCTGCTCTCTTTTTTTTTTTAAACTCCCAAACACTGTTTTAATTGAATTCCTCAAAAGAGTCCACCTGATCCTTTTTTTTTTGTCATGAAATGAGCTTATGAGTTATGAATGTGCTCGTATTTGGGGTCCCGTTGGCAACCGGTGCCAAGGACGGCTAATTGAAGGTGAATTGATAATGCCCCAGCTGTGTATGTGTTGCCGGTCTGCTGTGTGCGTCTTTGATAAGTAATTCATCTGTTTGGCCTGGCAGCCATGCCTTGCTGCTTTCATGTGACTCTGTGCATGTGGGGGTGTGTGCAGATACGTGGGGCCTTGGATGCTCCCTCCCCCCCCCAGGCTGTGCTTCTTTAGTCATGGTCAACAGGGGGCGAGTCCTCCGCTGTCTCTGCTCTCACACTTTGGGAGCCTCGGTGGTGTTCCAGTGCTTTCTCTCCAAAAGCTTTCATCTAATTCGATCCCAAACCAACCCAGAAAAACTTGAAGTGAGGTGGAAGCATCACCTGATGCGACACCGAAAGCTGTAAGGTGCCGTGGCGCCGCCCTTCTCCTGTTGCTTTAAAGCCCCCACCTCTTTCCTAACACTGGCGTGCTTCACCTCCCGCCCCCCCCGCCTCACCTCTGCTTTTGCGTTGCGATTCATTAACGTGTTTGAGGTGGACATGGCGGGCCGCTGGAGCAGCTTCTGAATCAATGCCCTTGTCTTCCAATCTGCCCTTTATCATGTTAATATGATTTCCATTGATGGAACGCTTTTTCAAAATGGCATCCCTCTATGGTTTTACATATTGACTTTTTAATTCATGGCCCTCAGTGCTGCATCACTCTTGTTATGCCGGCGCTGCAAGAACGCTCCCACATCAGAGACGGATGTTGCTTGAGTGTGGAATTGACTTCAGGGCACTGTTTTTTTTTTCTTTCGTCTTCCTTTCTGTGGCTCTGTGTGTGTCTCACCAGCTCCACCTTCTTTCTCTGCTGCTGTAGCTGATGCTGTACTCTCTTGTTAGGCCCAAGTCAAAGAAAAAAAATAAAAAACTCTACAGTTTCATTTCGCTAGGGCAATGAGTAAGTTGCCTCTTTGCTAATGTTCTCACCAAAATACAATCTGGCCTCAATAGTAATAATGCTTACGGCTCCTCCCAATAGCCAGCGGAGAATTGCCTGAACCTGCAACACTGCTATAAGAGGAAATGAGAGTTTAATGCCCCGTAGAGTTACGTTCTACCAGCAGTAAAACATGTAGTTTATTATATATTATAAAGGCGGAATGATATCTCTCTTTGTGTAGCTGCTTTAGTTTCAGACCAGGCTTAATATATGTATACAAGCATGCATATGTGGTCAGTTTTTATTTATTTCACTTGGTTTTAAAGTTATGCTGCTGTATTTAAGCACAACTAGCTCAAAGGTTTTGGTCCATGCTGACGTAGCATCATGAGCTTCTTGGGACATTTACAGTGACGTGGTGGTGAGCTAACATAATACCATTACCATAACCATCAGCTTACAGCATTTATCCACTGATCAAGCCTTTATATATTTTTTACGCCAATACCAGGCCATGGTATTTAAAGGAACAGTCCGCTCATATTCAGAATTCAAACTTCTGAAAGTACTTTAAATATTAAATTATTGTATACTGTTCAATAAATAAGTGGTTATAATTTAGAGTAATTTTCATGTGAATGTGCTTTACCGGAGGCATCCATGTTTGTCAAAGAACTCTACTGCCACCTACTGGTCTGTGACGTCACGGTCCACGGTATCGGCTGTTGATCAAGTCCCAGTGCTGTATCTGGTGTTTGTCACAACGCCGCTTATTATCCAAGTCATCTTGAAAACATTCTTCTTCCAAATGTTGGCTACATATTACGGGTTTTTCTCTGGCCAGAAGTTCGAGCGGTGGCAAATCCTCCTCTTCTTCAAGTTGGCGATCCAACGACGGCCCCGTCCGTTGAGGATATGGAATCGGAAAGGTGGAATAACTATTTTTTTCCACTTTTACCCGATGTATTCCAGCATCCAGCTGCTGCATGCGTGCGGCATTGTCAGTTTCACTATAGCTCTGGTGAATTTCAATGGTGAAGTCCTCTGGAAATCTTCAATAATTGTTGTTGATTGCAGATGTGTCTAGTAGTTCCTATTGATTTAGCTTGTTGAAAAGCAGGGAGAATGGCGCTAGGCTTACCGCACCGTGACGTCCACTGCTGGAAGATGGCAGGAGGGAGGGGTTACTATATTTGGGAAAAATGGCCGCTCCCGGACTCGGCGATCGCAACAAAAATCTTTTTTTTTTTTGCTGATTAACTCTAAATTTATTAAATATATTAGTTTTAGGTATAAAAAATTATCCATTGATTATTCCTTGCTGATAGGACTTCTTCTCATTCTTCTCGCTGTCATTTGTAGTCTTGTTATCCTCTTCTTTGCTGAAGACACGGACTGATGTAGCCCTTCTGCTTCAAGGCTTAGAGATGTTGTTCTGCAGACCTTGAACCTGTTGTTAGAGCAACTTTCACCTTTTTATCTTCTGAGATTGTCTGGTTATCTCTTTTAGTGTCCTGATATCATCAGAGCATTTATTTCTCTGGGAAAAGTCACATCGTAACATTATAAAGAGAATATATCAACGGTTTCTGAACTATTTGAACCGGCCCCCTTTCAGGGTGTCTGTATTCCCCTAAGACTTCCTATTTATCCTGCCTTAACTGCGTAGTTCACCATTTAATTTTCTATTGTAGACATGCTTGTTGCTCATTATTTGGATCCTCAGCATACAAGATATATTTCTTAATGTAGATCATATTAACTCTCAACATGTTTTTTTCCTTATATTGTCTATTTGCAATAACATTTAAAAAAAAAGAAGTAATCTAAAGTCAGGGATTATAATTTATGCAACATTTGCCATTTTTAGAGTGACTGAAGGTTCATTGGAGAGGTTGTCATTAAAGCGAAACCCAGCTGGCTGCAGAACAAAGTCTGATAACTTGAACCAGTTTTAAGCTGTTGCCCCTATTTGGTTTAATTTCTTGATTTCATCCTAAAAGGATGCACAACTCGTCACAAAACTTCAGAAAACTTAAATGTCTTCAGTTTATGGCACCGACTTTATAGCAGCCATTTGAGACGAAATGAAATGAGAAAGATGCTGAATATTTCCCATAAAACTTCAGCTGTTTCTCCAAGGCATCCTGTTAAGACCGAAGTCACACCAATCTAGTTAGGTTTACATGAGATAAAGTAAGTGAGACTAAATGCTCATGGACCTATGAATAAATGATGACCTCAGAGTCCGATGTCATTTATCTTTTGCATCTTTATGAGCTGTTTGATGCGAACCAGAAGCTTCCTGGGAGCCACGATGGGAATGGTTGTATACATAAATGTTTGAAATTTCTCCTCTTCTTCTCCCTCCTCCCTCAGTGCTTTATCCTAATCGGTAATGTTTCTTTTTAATAATTGTTATGCTGCAGAAACAATTCACCTTCTTATGTTTTCCTAAACTGAATGACCTGAAGTGGGAGCAATTTAAAATCCGGGAGAATTTACTTGGACTGAGGGGGTGGGGGGGAAGGTTTAGATTAATATACCAGGAGCCAAACTAATGTAATCTTTAATAGCATATTAGCCCCAGAGTTGTGCAGTACTTCTGAGAGATATCCATTTTACCCGACACACTACAGCTCACCACCAACTGTGAGCAACAGTTGCTCGCTCATATGAACAATTAAACGGAAGCCAACTCGCTGCCAATGCAGCAGCATTTGAAGTCATTCAGCGGCCCAATCGCAGGCGAGGATCTCCTCATAAAACCCTCTCTATTACAGCTGCGGCAGAAACGAGCCAATCGTATCTTTCTTTGCTTTGGCTGTTGACACTGAACTTCAGCCATGTGCCTCTGGGGCTTCTTGGTGGAGAGCCTTGCAGATCTATGTTGAGCTCAGTGATTAAGCAGTGGCTCTTCTCTCCATTTCAAACGACAAGCTGCCAGAGACTTTGGTTTTAAATTGTGCAATTAGTGGTCTGGCATGCTTTGCTTGGCTTCAGTCGCACTCAAATCCCAGTCCGGGGCCCCCGCCGAAGCACATTCGACAACACATACTCCAGGAGCATTTGTCAGACAAATTCATCTGAGCCTCCACTTCCGTTTTGCTCTCTGAGCACACTAACCTCGCTCAAATGTCAGCCAGAGTATTTACCACCTCGCTGCTGGGTAAACACTAGTGATCCACATTAGGGTAGGCCAGATTTACTGTGATTCTTCACAATCAGAGGAAATAATAATTTACTGTTTGTTGTTTTGTTGTTTTTTCTCTCACAAATGCACAAATTATGTTGAGTGTGCACAAGATGCTGCCAAAAATTGAGCTACTCCTTACATCCACTGTATTAAACATGATCTATTTCCCTGCAGTCATAAATCATAAATATATTTACATTTCCAGCTCGGACTGCTGTAATAAATCTAGCAGATCTCGTCGGGGTTTACTGCAGCAAATATTTAAATTAGGTTACTCATTTTAGGTTGCAAAAACCAGAAACCAGCTACCTCCTGATCCTCATGTCTGCTGAAAAAAAAAGTAGCTTATATAACTTTGTTATTACTGTACTATATAAATAACCTGCGCTTGAGTAATATTGGGAGCAGCTTAGATAATAGCCTTAATATTTAATTTTCCCTTTGAAGCCGGGGCCTGGGCACATTAAAAGTTCAAGAAGAATCTGCTGAAAGTTGTCATCACCACCAAGATTCATTCGAAAACATGCATTTTTAATTGGAGTCGATCTCCGCCGCTCTGAGAACAGCTTTCATTTCGGCAGTAGTTTGTTTCATGTCTAAAGCAGAGCATCAGGAGTCTAGCATCTGACCAGCTGGGATTTAATGTGCCTTTCCTGATAGATGAAATTTTGCTAAGTTGCGGAAAAAAAAAAAATATTCTGAATTACAAGTATCCCCCCCCCTCCACCACGTGCATTCATAAGTACATCTGGATACTAAATATCCCCTTTCTGTCGTTGGCAGAAAACAACAGTCGTCTGCAGAAATGGCTTATAAGTCATTTATCACTGTTGTATTTTCTGTAATTAAGTTTTTAATGCTGGGAATTTGGATATCTATTACAAATTAGCGACGCTTTTTTTGTGCTTCTCATCAGGGACACAACAAACATGAGATGGTAGACACATTAGAATGCAAATTCACCCCCCTCCTCTGCAGCTTTTTCTCCGAGTCTGTCACAAGAGTTAAACTGTCGTAGTGAGCAGAAACTAGATGTTCCAACATTTGTGCACAGCACATCCAAACTTCAGGCGAAAATAAAATGGTAGAAATCATCGCCTGTGGTATATGTTCCAATTTTTAGTTCTGGCTTTCAAATCTACGAGGGTGATTTCACTGATGATCACTCCTCTCCCTCAGGAACAGGAGCTGTAAATGTTAACAACACAGGCTGAAATCCCATCTATCTGTCTATGTACATTTCTGCTGTTTAATATGTTTTAACCCTTCACTACTTTTTTCCCTCTTTCTTCATATAACTTTCTGAATTATTTAGAATAAAAACATGCACTTTTCCCTGTAAGATGATATTGTAAGTAGGTATTCCAATATACAGTTAAAAAAAATAACATGATATGATCTTGTTCTCTACAGAAGCAATTAAAGTTTTATTCCAGTTAGTTTTATTCATATTGTACCAATCTTAATGGTCAGGTTCAATATATATTCCAATTCCAATCAGAAACCAGCAGGTTGGTCTTCTTGATGCCTTTTCTCATTCTGAGCAAGCACATGGTGACAGTGGAAAGGAATCCCCCAGTAGAACTGGCCTAAATGAGTGATGATTTTTCTCAAACAAAATGAAGGGTAAAAGAAAAAAAGGAAGGAGACAGTGATGCAATGAGAAAGAAGACGCAGTTAAACCAAACTATAGCAATGGTGTCATCAAATAAAGAGGCACGACAAAACAAGCACCAGGCAAGAAGCAGCTTTTTTTTTTTTTTTTAATGTTACACAAAGTCGGCAGTCTTATTAGATCCATTTACGTCTCCTCCCAGAAAAGATATGTAGTCCAACATAGAATCACCAGCCAAGGCGTACTTTCTATTGAAACAGAAACAAGGCTAAACAAAACTAATCTGATCAATAGCTCAAAAAGAAGGTCAATATAGTACAGCAGCTTCCCCCCATCTAAGAAAAAGACCAGGTTAAACAGAGAAACAGGTCTGCTTACCTTCCATGGCTTTATCAGAATCAAGTTTATTACCAAGTAGGTTTGCACTTACAAGGAATTTGACTTGATGTTGATGTTGCAGACAAATTCAATATATATGCAAAATACAGAATCTGTAGCTATATCTCACGGTGGCCCTGAAGTGCAAACTGCGGCAGACCAAACCTAGATGCTAAAGTGCGCATTCAGCGTGTCGCAACTGCCGGCCGATAATGCAACTACGTTAAGAAGAAGAAAAACTGCATAAAGTTTAGCGCAACTGCCTAAAGCAAAGCACAGCTAGCAGCAAGAACAATGCAACTACATTCAGCAAAGCTTGAACTACCTTAAAGCATGAGCTTCTTTGCCGGCTGAATAGCCGCGCACTTTCATCTGGTTTGGTCTGCCCAGCGGTTTCCGTAGACTTCGTGAGCCAGCTTTTAGGAAATCTATACACTAACTGTTTTATGAAACTAAAACATTCATAAATGAAAGCGCAACTAGGTAAAGCAAAGCGGAACTACACTCAGGAGTCAGAAACTACCTAAAGCAAAGCTAACTACCTAAAGCAAAGCTACCTAAAGTTTTTACATAAAGGAAATGGCAACTACATAAAGGAAACTGGCAACTACCTAAAGGTAAAAGCAAAAGCGCAACTTTACACCAAAGCAAAGCCGCTAGCTACCTAAGCGGGAAAGCGCCAACTACCTAAACAAAAGAGCGCAGCTACTAAAACAAAAGCGCGAACTACATTAAGAAAAACAAAAGCTACACATAAAGCAAAACGCGCTACAAAACTAACTAAGTATTCAGCTTAAGAAAACAAAAACTACATAAAGCAAAGCGCAACTACATTAAGAAAAACACAATTACATTAACCTACCGGAAAAGGTAGGTACCAGTGGGAAACATGAGACATCGCTGATTGGACGACGGCGCCGTTTGACCCTTGAACCGGAAGTCATTCTGCCTGCTGCATGCTTTTGAAAACATGGATATTGTCGGCGCCCCAAACATAGCTGCCGTTATCCAGGAATATTTAGAATCAGGACATACGTACGAGGTGATACTGGATATGCTCAAGACTAATCACGAAATTTCAGTTAGTTTGCGTACACTGAAGACACACTTAAAAAGAAGCTGGACTGTTCAGACGACGCAACTTCCGGTTCAAAAGGGTCAAACGGCCATTGGCCGTCCAATCAGCGACATTATGTCTCATGTTTCCCCACTGGTACCTACTTTTTCCCGGTAGGTTAATGTAATTGTGTTTTCCTTAATGTAGTTGCGCTTTGCTTTATGTAGTTATGAATCCTTTTAATGTAGTGTGGCTACGCTTTTAGATTATGAAGCTGCAGTTTTGCACTTCAGGAGCCACCGTATATTATTCCATATAAAGCATACAATATACTATATAAAAGGTATCATATATATAGACACACATACCACATACATGGTAGACTGTGCGTTACTGTAATGTAGAAAGTCTGGTGATGCTACATTGGTGTAGCTTCTTTATCTAAATTTGTGGCAAAAAATGCTTTCTTCTGGAGGAGAAAGTATCCATGAACACAAAGGCTAGCCTCACAGGTTCCCTGTTATTTAGTCCATGTAGGAAAAAGTCAAAGCAAACTCACTGAAATCACCAAAAACAAAAGTAAGACACCTGAAAAGGCACAAATAAAATCCGCTGATGTTCCTTAATCCCTCTAAGGCTCTAATCTGCCATATAAAAATAACAAATTCGGAAGCGCCACGTACGTCCTGACAGTTACCCGATTTAACAAAGAACCCCTAAACCAGGAGCCAGGAGTAATGTCTCTGGAGAAAACAACAGGAAAATGGTAGCATAAATATGGCTACGTTAGCGATTCGGTCCAGGTAAGAGAGCAGGAATATTATTTCCAGGTAATTGAAATAAAAACAAAGCACAACAAGTTAATACCAGATATGCTTGATGTTTCAGTGCCCCCTCCCGGAAAAGAGACACAGCTAAACAGTGACATGGCTTTTTATTCGTTGGAAATGTATTGGCAAATTTCATAAAAAAAAAAAAAATGCAGGTACAGCGAGAAAAAAAACCCTTTTCAGAGTAAGGAGAAGTGTCCTGGTTGTCCTCTATCAGCATAAGCTTACAGCAGCATAATTAGAGCAACACAAAACAAAACAAAAACGAAGGGTTTGAATATGTGCCGTCAGCACAACATGATGCCGCACTGTAAAGGAACCCCTGATAACGATACAAAGTGTGGAAATGAAAGCCTTAGGTACAGTAAATGTCAAAGGCTGTTTTTCTGTGTGCAGGGGGAAAACCATCAGAATAATGAAGTGACTGTTGCAAATCATGGATTTGGCATTTGAGTTGATGAGGGTGCAATTTGATGAAATAGAACTTAACATGGAACAGAGAAAGCAGCTTTTGAATGCATAACATAAAATAGGAATGTCTGCAGGTCTAGTTATTAACGAATAGTTTAAAAAAAAATCTGTTTTCTCCAGCAGCAGTATCTTTTAAGTACTATAAATGATAATTACTAAAATGATTAAATAATTAAAATAATTTCAAAATATGTTCAGATTAATAATTACTCATAAGATGTTTGGTAAAATAATGCAATTTCCTGCTGATTCAATTTTTGAACTGTGAATAATTTCTGCAAGTTTTTTAGCTTGTGTTGCATTTTCATCAACTCGTATTGTGCTGCAGCCATTGTATTTGTGCCAAACGACTCTCTGTTGAACAAAGTAGCCATCGTGGAGCGAATAAAGTTGAGCTATCACATAATGAGTTAATTAACTTAAATTATGGGGGAAAAAAAAAACTGCTGAATCGACGGTTGGGTATCAGTTACGAGTGCTCACGCTTGAACGGCACTCCGAAACAAGAGCAGGTGTTTGTTTTGTCATGACACCGTCATGTCATGAAGAGAACTGATCCCATCCATTAGTCAAGTAGCTAACAGCACTCAGGCATTCAGGCAGGAGCGCGGCCATTGTGTGCGATAATGCAATAGCCAGACTTGGATTTCCAGGTAATTGAGAAATGCCAGCGTGTTACAAACGCGCAATCCCACCACGGTTGTTTGCTCTTCTCCCAAAGCAAACATAGCAATTACAGGCGCTGTCAGTCACTGTCAGATGTGACATGAGTGATCAATCCAGCTCATTGAGCTCTGGACATCAGACATGAACATATATGAAGGGAGCTAAAGCCTCCCCCAGCTCCACAGCAGCTCCTTTTACTTAGACTGTGAGCATCTTCCTGCTCACAAAGTTTTAACAGCACATCAACACTATATATTTATATAAATGAACCAAAACATGTAAGAATAAAATGGATAAAAATAGCAAAAACATTACTTTGTATTATCAGTGTTTTGGCCGAGATAACTGGGAGAAAATAAAAACTTTACTGCAACATCAATGGAGGCTCTGGTGGAACATTGTCTTTGCTTTGTGCATGAGTCGCAGTGTGCTAATACATCCCAAACAACAGTAAATCCCTAGACTGTGGATGAGCTTTATGCTGCTTGTGCAAATAACAGAGTATTAATTATGAATGTGGAACCTCATTCCACAGCGTGGCCTAGCAAACATCAACCGGAGAGGAGGACAAAGCCGACCAGAGAAGGTGGTGCAAGGCTTTAAGCTGCGTATGCATCATGCAAGCAGCTGTTTTAATGCAATGTACAGGAGGTTAAGTAGCTCTGAGTTAAAAAAAAAAAAAATTAAAAAAATATGGGGAAGAAGCTTGTGGAGCAATTTTTATTCCATTGTTTTTGAAGGCAAATAACTTTTTTTTTAAATACCCATTTTCTTAATTGAACGTTCTAATCAAAAACATTTTTTAAAAATAACTTTTTTTTTTTTTTTTACAGGTAAAAGCCAGTAAATTAGAATATTTTGAAAAACTTGATTTATTTCAGTAATTTAATTCAAAAGGTGTAACTTGTACATGATTTGAAGTGGCAACAAATGAAAATCCAAAATTCCGTGTGTGTCACAAAATTAGAATATTACTTAAGGCTAATACAAAAAAGGGATTTCTTAGAAATGTTGGCCAACTGAAAAGTATGAAAATGAAAAATATGAGCATGTACAATACTCAATACTTGGTTGGAGCTCCTTTTGCCTCAATTACTGCATTAATGCGGCGTGGCATGGAGTCGATGAGTTTCTGGCACTGCTCAGGTGTTATGAGAGCCCAGGTTGCTCTGATAGTGGCCTTCAACTCTTCTGCGTTTTTTGGGTCTGGCATTCTGCATCTTCCTTTTCACAATACCCCACAGATTTTCTATGGGGCTAAGGTCAGCGGAGTTGGCTGGCCAATTTAGAACAGAAATACCATGGTCCGTAAACCAGGCACGGGTAGATTTTGCGCTGTGTGCAGGCGCCAAGTCCTGTTGGAACCTGAAATCTCCATCTCCATAGAGCAGGTCAGCAGCAGGAAGCATGAAGTGCTCTAAAACTTTTTGCTGGTAGACGGCTGCGTTGACCCTGGATCTCAGGAAACAGAGTGGGACCGACACCAGCAGATGACATGGCACCCCAAACCATCACTGATGGTGGAAACTTTACTCTAGACTTCAGGCAACGTGGATCCTGTGCCTCTCCTGTCTTCCCTCCAGACTCTGGCACCTCCATTTCCAAAGGAAATGCTAAATTAGCTTTGGTCAGAAAACATGACTTTGGACTCAGCTGCAGTCCAGCTCTTTTTTCCTTAGCCCAGGTGAGACGCCTTTTCGCTGTTTCTTGGGTCAACAGTGGCTTGACACAAGGTATCGCGGCAGTTGAAACCCATGTCTTTCAAGCGTCTCTTGGTGGTGGATCTTGAAGCACTGACTCCAGCAGCTGTACACTCCTTGTGAATCGCTTGTACTTTTTTCTGACCACAGTTTTTCCTTCCCTTTGCCTCTCTATTAATGTGTTTGGACACAGAGTTCTGAGAACAGCCAGCCTCTTCAGCAATAACCTTGTGTCTTTCCCTCCTTGTATAATGTGTCATGGTCGCTTTTTGACAGTCAAATCTGAAGTCTTCCCCATGTTTGTGTCGGCTTCAGAACTGGACTGAGAGACCATTTTTTGAGTAATCAAATAATGTTTTAGAAAATTCTATATTTAATTAAAGACAGCACAATACAATTGTACTCTTAATGCACATATTGACCAATACAGTTGTTGCTAACGTCCAGCCACACCAATAGAAATGCATCTTTGCTTCTCACTTCATAGGAAAGGAGATGAAGAGAAATGACTGATCTGTTTAACACAATTTAATTTGAAAAACCGATCTTAAAAAATCGAACTTGCATTAAAAAAAATCTGTAAAAAAAAAATGAATAATAAAAAGAATCCAAAATTAGATTTGGTTTTTTAAAGTCTGTAGAATGAAAATTCAAATGTGAAAAAATAACTGTAAAGAAAAATTATTTAAAAAAAAAAATGAAAAATCTAGGTCAAGTCATTCCATATAAATTCAAAAAGTATCCACTGGACTTGGTTTTCAAGATTTGAAGATGTTTCGCCACCTCTCCAAAGCTTTCTCAATTCAAATGTCTGGATCCGCAGTGAGTTTGAGTCTTATATAGATAGTCTTATATAGATAGATAGTCTTATATAGATAGATAGTCTTATATAATTTTTTCATAGTTTTGCTTTTGGTTTGCCTTTTTTTTTGTTTTTAAATTTCGGTTTACAAAACATGTCCCTTGCTTAAAAAATAATGGAGCAAAATTCTCTCCATAAAAGCTGAAAAGCAAATGAGTTTGGACTTGAATGAAAGACACAGTGTAATGGACTTTGACATCCCCTTAATGCACTGGTCCCATTAATCAGAGAGGAACGTTTTGGCCGCTGATGTTTCTGTAGTTCTGACTTTTATTCCCATCTCTCCTGAGAGCTTCTTCCCTTTTCAGCCCTCAGCTTAAAAATGTAACCTGCATTCCTGTGTTAGAAATAAGTTGACTCCAGTCAGTTATAGCTGGAGACCTTATCTACCAAAGGCATTTAATTTGCATTAAATAGTAAATTAGATTTGTCCTTGGATTCCCTTTTTCCTCAGAATGCTCAGTTTTACTTTTAGCAGGTATGACTCAGTAAATTAGTTTTATTTGGTTAGATTTCTGCTTTCTATTACTCATCAATGTCTTTAGGCATGTGGGAAAATGAGTTTAAATTTCCACTTCTTTGATCTTCATCTTTTTTTTTTTAAAGTCTGAACATAAAATTGAATTAGCATCACCACAAAAAGCACAATAACCTTCCACTCCGTGTTAAGTATTTATAAGCCCTGTAGTGCAAGGTGGTCGTAGTGAAGGCCTGCTGTGTGAAATACTTAAGTAAGGTCTAATCTACCACTTAGCTACAGTCATGATAAAAATAAAGGATATCTCTTTTAGTTTTTAGGGTTTTATGCTCTGAGCCTTATGAAGAGTTGCATGGACTGATCTTCAGCTTGAGTTTCTCTATTGAAAGAGGACTAATGGCAGGAGACAGCACAGACAGAAATCTGCTGACATCACAGAAACAAGCGCCTCTTAAACTGGGGAGGGATAGCCTTTTCTTTTGCAAACTAATTGAAGTCCATCGTTCAACTGTGGGAAAGATTATTTCAATGTGTAAATATTTAAGATGGCCGCTGATTGCCCCTAGAGGAGGAGTTCAAAGAGATTCCTTCTAAGGTCGCAGTAAAATCTCCCTGGAGCTTCACATCAGATTATATACCCCGCTGTTAACATGTTAATAGTTAAATATGCTGGTAAAGATACTCAACCAGGTCGTAGTCAATCCAAAAAAGCTAAAAAAACAATCCATGCTAAGAAAACATGCAAATTGACCAGTTGAACGGGTCCACCCCTTTGGAAGGGGGGTTCTTTGTTGGCCTGTAGTGTATACCTGTATTGTCTCTGAAAAGGGGGGTCGTTAAAGGAAGTTGTTGGCCTGGCTAAACAGGCAAAATGATCTGTTCACTTGTAACAGATTTTTTAGCCTTGACGTGGAGACCATCCTGATCTCGCGAGCTTTCCAAGGTTTCACTGCTCGAGATCAGTCTGGAGACTCTCTGTTAAAGAAAATTTGGAGCCGTTCACCAAGCGAGCGTCCAATCAGCGGCGTTGGCTTTTGAGGCGGGTGTGACGCAGCGCAGAAGCCCAGCGACAGTTCAGTCTAAAGAACATGGCGGCGACTTCAGCCGATGAAACTAGCGTTAAGCGTGGCTTGTCCGAGCAAGTTTTTTATCGAATTACAGAGTATTTTCTACACTGAAAGAAAGAGCAAAACACACTGCTCTGGAGGCTTTTCTCAGAGGAAAAAGATGTTTTGCTCTTCTCCCGACTGCACTGTTTAGGCAAGAGTAGCCTGGCTTGTGGTTGTGTTTTCAATGCGTCGGTCTGTTAGTGCGTCATATGCTTCGTTGATCTGATTGGTTTATTTGGCCCGTCTATCACCAACATAGGCCAATCAGCTAACCAGTATTTTCTCCCCTTCCCAAAATTACTTCAAGCGGAAGATTTCCAGATGGATATCGCGGGCAAATCCATCTGGCGGAGTCAGGTTACCTTGGCCGGTCTTTGGCCGGTCCCCTAAAATTCCTACATAGACATCAATATTTGTACTAACATATTATTTTTATCATGATTTGTGGACGTTAAGATCTAAATAGAAATGTCCTCTGCTGGTCAGACCCTGTAATTCAGTGAAAGGGTAGACTCAGGGTAAAAAAATATGCAAGAGGGAGTCACTCCAGTGGCTGGAAGTTAGAGGGGATTTCGCTGGGATTTGGAGGGAAGTGGGCTGCCATTCAGCTGGTGTTTAAATGGAAATGGCCATATTGAATGGCTGCTACTGGAATTTGGAGGGGAATTTGCTGGGAGTCTGCCCCCATTCGGCTGGCGTTTGACTGGGAAGGGCCATTTGAATTGCTGCAACTGTATTTTCACGCACACACCTTCCACATTTCAGTGTTTGGTAGATATTTATAGTGTAGAATTTGTACCCTTTGATGGAAACAAAAACAATATAAGTAACGGAAGACGGCAGTGTGCCTTTTTTATTTATTTGTTTATTTGACAGCGACACTACAATTAAACATTGCAACCAAACAGGTGGCCGATGTCCAAGAACATAAGGCTTGTAGCCATGGGCTAATTTGCAGCCTTCGTCCCTGGTTAGGCTTTTAAAAGGTGTTAGCATTAAGAGGGAGGGAGGTTAGTAACGACACACAGATGCATAAAAAAATAAAATAAAAATGTACAGTACAAGCCAGCTTAGTGCTCACACTCTTGATTGTCTTTGAGCCATTTTTAGTGTAAAGTCTAAATATAATCCAGTACCATCCTTATAGCGGCGTGCTAATTTTTTTCTAACTTTTTTAGATCAACTATGTTTGGGTAAAGCTCTTCAAAGGGAGGCTGTGAACCTGTCTTATTGGGATCCGTTGGGAACCAATAAATGAAGGAATAAGCAGAGGGGACCTGAAAGTATCATAGTGTAGAGTTTTTCCTTGAAGTGCACAGTTATCACCGTCTCTAAACCACAAAGGAAAATAGCCCCATTCTTAACTTTATTTCTTCGTGCATGTGCATTATTCTCCTCTGCCCCTGTCCCCCCTCTCACCAAAGCCACGATAGAGATCTATAACTGCGATTGCCAGTCTGGAGGGAGCCGGGGCAGGGAAAGGGCTTTGTTAGGCTAGCAGTCCCTGCCTGCGCCGCTGCGCTCCAGCATGGGTAAAGAAACAGCTTTACACACTGACCTCAGAGCTGTTGTTTAATCACCAGGGCATTTTAATGGCTTGTCAGAGTAATGAAATATGGTTGGAGGCTACCTGGTGCAAACATTACGATAAATCCCTCTCACACAGGCCTACACAGGGCTTAATGGTTATAAATCATCACTTTGGGGAGAGAAAAATGACAGCTATTAAAATAATGAATGGGATGATTAATTTTTCACATTAAAGATTAAAAGCTATGAGAGGTATCATCAGATATTTGAGCCGCCGTAAACGTTTGAAAGTGAGAGCTTATTTTCAGCCCTTGATGGCGCCGTCCGTTTCTTTGCTGTCATCTCTAGTACCTGCCCCCCCCATTTTTTTTTTTTTCCCGTCCGCTTCCTTCCCCCCTCCTCTTTGTGCGGCGGTTGGGTGTGTCGCCGATGCAGGCGTTCCTTACACCTAATTTGCTCTCTTTTATAAGTGCTCGGAGGAAGAGCCTTGAAGTAGACTTATTGCTTGAGGCGGTGCAGGACCCTCTCAGCCTCTCTGCAGGAGCTTCTCTAGCCTCTCACTGATATCATCTCCCACTTAAGTAATCATAACTCATGATAAGAAAACGTAGGAAAGCAATCATGATAATAAAGCTAACAGGTTGTAGGGTAATTCAAAACTAACCTCGGCTGTAGGAAAATACACCAAAGACCGACTGTCATCATTAATCAAAGATTAAGCAAGTAAGTAGGTGAAGTATATTTATTAAGAGCCTTTCGCAGATAAAGGAATCACAAAGCAGTGTACAGAAAACCAATAAAACAGCAATTAAAATCGAAATAATTAAAGGAAGATGAAACGGCAATAAAAGCACAATAAAAATAAACACTCAACAAAAGTTTTTAACTGTGTCTTAACAAAATCTGGGCTTGAGCGGTAGAATATTTTGTAAAATGATTACATAAATAATCTAGGGACTGGATATTTTGTGCTACATATGTTATTGTGAGAATTTTAAAACAGATCCTGAATTGTTGTTAGCCAGTGATGTTATCTTGCTTTCCTAA
The DNA here is from genome assembly GCA_018398635.1 of Cyprinodon brontotheroides. Lineage (NCBI taxonomy): Eukaryota > Metazoa > Chordata > Actinopteri > Cyprinodontiformes > Cyprinodontidae > Cyprinodon > Cyprinodon brontotheroides. The sequence goes on along the minus strand of JAGKQL010000031.1, from coordinate 34,957,748 downwards.
ATGAGTAAAAAGTCTGGCTGCAGCTGTTTAAGTTTGGTGGGGTGAGAGTGAAAATGTATTTTTTTTATTTTTATTTATACTTTATTTCGAACATGCAAGAGAAAAACAATAAAACAATGTTTAAAAACATTGGAGAGAAAAACAACAAACAAGTTACCCTTCTTTCCTAAATTAATACACTGCAAAAACGATCTAGACCTAAGTTAAAAATTTCTTAAATTAAGTGTATTCACCCTTAATTTGAGTAGGTAAATGAGATTATCTGCCAATAGAATGAGTAATTTTACTCTTAAAAATAAGATAATTAGATAATATGCATTTGAAATAAGACAATGCAGTTGTCTTTTTCTTATTTTAAGTGTAAATTGTCTTGTTCCATTGGCAAAGTGTCTCTTTTTTTACCTCCTCAATTCAAGAACAAATGCACTTATTTTAAGAAAAAATGGCTTATCTAGATTTAGATTTTTTACATTGTATACCTCTATTACATGTGCGAAAAGGAGTAGGAAGAAGTAAAACTACCCCTTTAATTCTTGTATTTCTTCAATTTACAATATCTATAATTATGTTGCTATATATATTCATATAAATACATACCTACCTACACATATATTTTCATACATATATACAAATAAACAAAACAAAAAACACAAACAAAACTTTCTACAATGCTTCTCTATACCTTTTGAAAATAATTTCTTTGTACATTTTTTTGAAAAGGAATATGTTTGGGCATTGCTTTAGGTTCTCATTTAGTTTGTTCCACAATTTAACTCCGCAAATTGATAAACATAATCTTTTTCTAGTTGAAAAAATCAAAATCTAGATAAGTCATTTTTTCTTAGAAGTGCATTTTTTCTTGGATTGAGGGAGGTAAAGAAACATTTTACCAATGGAACAAGACAATTTACACTTAAAAAGAAAACACAATTGCATTTGTCTTATTTCAAGTGCATATTATCTAATTATCATATTTTAAAAGCAAAAACACTCATTCCATTGGCAAACTATCTCATATACCTGCTCAAATAAAGGGTAAATACACTTAATTTAAGAAAATTTGACTTATTTCTAGATCTTTTTTCCACTGTATCCAATCCAGTAAAAAAAAAAAGGTTTAAAATAATCTAAGTATGATGACATAAATACATGAATGATTTTTTTCTAACTGAACTGGGGAGACCATCGGTCAGAGATAAGAACCATTCCTCAAATGAAAGAAAAATATTTTATATGGAAGTCGAGATTAAAAAAAGATTAGCAAATTACACCTAGATTTCAGATGCTGGAATTTGGAGATGGACGACATGAAGCAAGAGTCTGACTTTCTGAACAATGTGAAGGAGGTGCTATAATCTACGGAAGAGGGTTAGGGCCACTGGGAAAAGAAGAAAAAAGTTAACTGATTTTAAAATTTTATTTCCGTTTAACATGGGGGAAAAAAAGTCAGAATTCTGAGTTTTTTCTCAAAATTCTGACTTTTTTTTTTTAGAATTCTGACTTTTTTGAGAATTCTGACTCTAATCTCAGAATTCTGAGATTTTTTTTTTGCAGAATTCTGACTTTTAATCTCAGGATTCTGACATCTAACAAACATGTTAGCATCAAGTCAGAATTCTGTCTTTTTTAGAGACTAGCTCTCTTTGTTTTAATGACCTTCTGCTCCTCCACTAATGAGGACCCCTCGGGCACGTAAAAGTTGCCTAATTCCGCTATTTTCCACTTCAATGTGTCACTGGCCACCTCAAACATCTCACATCTTTGTCAGTGAAGCTGGTGCCCATCTACATTAAGATCCAAAATTCTGAGAAAAAAGTCAGAATTCTGACTATTTTCCTATACTAAACTGAAATAAAATTTAAAAATCAGTTAACTTTTCTTTTTTTCCCCCAGTGGCCCTAATCCTCTTCCGTAATAATCATCATCAATGTATTTGTTTGTTTGGTGAAATAAGTTGTTAACGCGGAAGCCAAACCCCGATCTGCAGGATGAACAGCCTGTCCAACTTATAAGGTTCAAAAACATATATAGCTGAATGTCATCCAGGTATATTGATAATAAATATCACTAAAAAACATATCAACGGCAGCTGAAGAAAGCACATATAAAGCAAACGGAAGACCCAAAACCCCTCAGTTAGGCAGTTCATAAAGTGTAAAAATTGTCCAGAAACCTGCTTTCCGGGTCAGCTACCGCGCTAATCATGATTGATTGATTAGATTTTATTGATATCAAAAGGAGGAATTTTACTCTCAAATTACATCGACTCCATATATTCAAAGAAGAAGGAATGTGCAAAGAAAGAAAGAGGTGTACAATATATACAATTATTATAGGTGTATTAAGCGGCTTTAAAAACGGAAATTTAAACTAATGATGGAGTGTAGCATCATTCCGGTTCACCTTTACAAGCTTCATAAAATACAGGTGTGGTAACAGAATTATGCGTTGATCTGCTGGTCTGGAGCGAATGAGTATTGATGTAAACAAGTAAGGCGAGAACCAGATATTAGCTATGGATGAGGTCATTGTTGCTGTGCTTTGAATAGGAAAGAGTTTAGGTCAGCAAACACTGGCTTTTTACCGGGCGCCAATATAGGCGGGCCATCCTGATCTGCGAAGCGCACCGAATTTCCGCTGCTTCAGTGCCGGAGGCCTCTATGGGTTGAAGAAGAAAGAACGGGCGGATTTTCAGCGGCATTAATCGGGCCTTCTTTGGCGGGTTGAGGTGTGAGCGCGTATGAAAGCGCTGACAGTTGAAAGAACGCCGGTTTCGGCAAGAGTAGCTGGCGCTTGTGGACGCTGTTTTGTGGTAAAAACCACCGTTACAGTCGCGTCGCGCCATGCCCGGTGGAGTGATTGGTTTTGGGCTGGCCCATCTATCAACATAGGCCAATCAACTAACCTACCGACACTTCCGAAACCGCTTTCCAGCGGAGGTTTTCCCAGATGGTCCCTCTGGTGAGTTAACACAAAATAAAAACTACCAAAAATATGTGAAATCTACACCGTATAAAACTGTCCACTACATTCATCACAACGTAAGGGTTTGGAATGCTCTGAGAATCTCCATAAACCCAGAATATAATTCAGGTCACACTCTTCTGGTCTCGGTACATTTGAAGTTCCTAACGGGACTGGAGGTTGAAAGCCAGTGGTGGACAAAGCACTCAACAGTAGTACTTGACTAATAGAAGTGATACTCGTAGTCAAATCTTACTCAACTACAACTAAAAGTTATTCAGTCAGAAATCTACTCAAGTTAAAGCATTGAAGTAATGGCTTCTGAAGATACTAAAGAATTAAAAATTACAAATAAAATGTTTTAATATCAGTTTATTTCTGTATTTTTTTCAGTGTCACTTTAAGGAAGCTGTAACTTTCAGAAAACACATGATGTATTGATGCTGAGAACCACCTGCTGTAGATTCTACACCACCTGGAAAGAACTTCAGAACAAACATGGCAGAAAAACTAATGACGGCTATTTTGATTATTTCTTCTTAAAAAACAAACAGGTTGAATCCATTTCCCCAGAGAAACTTCAAATCTGCTTTTGGACTCATCCTACTGAACAACTTGGCCGCATGGCAACAACTAACGCCTTGATAAAACTACAGATAATATCTTCCCTGAGTTTCTTACATCTTTGGAACGTCCAGATTCAGTACTATGGGCCGCTATCTGCCATGTTGAAATCGTGTTTCAAGAGAGAAAAATGGCAGCAGTGGATTACAAAGCTAAGCTGACCCAAAAGGAACAAGGAACTAGCAGCAATAGAGTGAAGGTTGAAGTACCCCCATAAAAATTACTCAAGTAAAGATACTCAAAAAATACTTAAGTACGGTAATCATGTATATGTACTTTCCACCACAGTGCAATCCTGCATCTAAAACAATCTCAATAGCCAGATGATTTGTCAAAAAGCAGCATATCTGCTAAAATTCTCATCTGTGAAGCACGGTGTTGGTGGAGATATGATGTGGGCCTGCTGTCAAGCTGGAAACTTTGTAGCCAGTGATTCAAATATGAGCTAAGTTTGTTTAAAATTCACATCAAGAATCTTTTCAAGGAGTTTCCCACAAAATTGTGATCCTTTCAGTCTGTTTTAGGTGGGCTTGTTCAGAAGATGGTTAATTAGGTCAACAAATTGCAGCAACAAATTGCCAGGTACACTAGGGGTTGGCCACAAGTAAGAATCAGAATCAGAAATACTTGTAGCATAAATTGGGGAAATTAACACTTTTGTTACAGCTTCAGTTACAGTTTTATTTGCCTGCTCATATATATACGCCGCATATATATCCTCTATATACTCTATACACACATCCAACAACACAAGATAATAAAAATAATAATAAAAAAAAATCTATGTATGTATATACATGCATATGTAAAATCGGTAAAAGCGCTAGAAATCAAGAAATAAAGTGCTAGAATCCAGAAAGCAAAAAGTGATACATTGAAGCGTAAAAAATAGTTCATAAATGTCAATCACAGGGGGGGCGGGTGTCTGAATCACTTGAGGGAGGCATTATAGAGAGCTTAATGAGCAAATAATAAATGGTGGTAGAGTCATATGTGAGTCCATTAAGCGGATCTTTTTTAGGATTTCTAGGTGCTGTGATGATCCATTGAAAATCAGGACATGGAGACGTCTGAAATGCTATCGTTGGAGCTTAGAAGGAATGTTCTAAAATCATCTATTGACCTCACTGAATGGAAGCAATTCTAAAAGCTCAGACAGTTTCTCTTCTTGGGTATCATTCATCCATCCATCCATCCATCCATCCATTTTCTCCCGCTCAGTCCTCGTCAGGTTTGCGGCGAGGCCTGTTCCTATCTCCGGCGGGAGGCGGGGTACACTCTGGACAGGTTGCCAGTCTGTTGTACGGCAACACAGACACACACAATCATGCAAATACACACCTAAGGAGAATTTAGATAAGCCAATTAACCTAACAGTCATGTTTTTGGGAGGAAGCCAGGGTACCCGGGGAGAATCCACGCATGCACAGAGACAACATGCAAACTCCATGCAGAAAGACCCCAGAACAGGAGTCGAACCCAAAACCTTCTTGCTGCAAGGGAACAGCGCTACCCACTGCATCACTGTGTAGCCCTTCTTGGGTATCATTTGGTTAATAAGTACAGCATTAAAGCTGTTCCTTTAAACGGGCATAAATTGGGGAAAGTAAACACAGTAGGAAATGTAAACAGTCTGAATGTGATTTAGTATTCCAGTGATATTCTAATAAATAATGACAGGGTGTGAATTTAGGTAAAAACAATTATGTTTTTCTACTGGAGGCATCCAGATCATCTTGATTGTCCTGCAGAAAAGCGTCTCAGACAAAATAGGCGCAGTTTGACAAATGTAGATGACCTGGGCGATATTTTTTGGGGAGGGTTTTGTCACAGTCCTTTGGAGACTCTCTTTTGCTTTGCCGGAGAATCGGCGTCGAACAAAGATAATGGTGCTCGCTCAGTGAGCTGGTATAAATCCCCGTGTATAGACAAACGGTGACAAGCTTTCGCTCTCCATCAGATGGCTCCCCAGAGAAGGTGCTCTACTGCATTCATTTCCAGCGAGACTCGCTGTGTTGTTCAAACATACATCACCCAAATTGCAAAGCAAAAGATTGGAGGGGAAAATCATAATTAGAACATTAATAACCATACACGTTGGAGAGCTTAAGTGAGTTTTTACTTTTTTTATGATGAATAGGAACGTAAACAAAAGGCGGAAGAATAAGAGGTTGGGTTCGGCCATCTGAAGATTTCCCTACTTCCTGGTAATGATGGGGTGCAGCCTGTGAGTGGGTTATACATAATGCTTCACTGAAGCACCGACTGAAATTGTTGACAAAGACTCGGGTAGATTCTTTGTTTGCTCGTGGCGCAGGCAGGTACGCATACGGCTGACGGTACTGACAGCGCCGTGTGAGATTAATACGACTTCTTTGCTTCAGGTTTGTTGTGCATCCCTGTTTTTCTGAGTTGCTGAGGGAGCCTCGTCGTTGGAGACGTGCAGGATGGCCGCCCACACCTCCTTCAAGTTCCCTCTTCCCTCTTTGCCGTCTGCTAATGATCCAGGGACGCCAAATAAAGGGCCGCTGAAACAAAATGTCCACCGCGGTTAGCCCGCTTTTATCTCAACCCTCCCCTCTCGAATCAATTCTGACATTTCATTCTGCCCTCATAGAAGGTAATGGTGCATTCAGAGGTTGTTACCGATAATGTTGAGATGGTATTGCTTGGTTTCATTGGACAGACTGACTGTAACCCCGGCTGGAGGGCGACTTGGCTTCTCCTCCTCGCTCCTCTGTCCCTTTCTTCTCTCTCGGCCTCTCAGATGTTGGTATTTACCCTCTATTGGTGAGACACAGAGAGCAATGTTTTTTTCCATCTCTCTCCTAACAAGTAACCAAGCCGTGTTTGTATTTTTCCTCCCACTCTGGTGTTCACACAACTTGAAGTGAAAATACCCTTTTAAGTCTGCTAGTCAATATGCTGTTTCTAATATATTATTTACTGCCTATGGGCTGTATATCAGAATGCGCTCAACAACTGTTTCGGTTTGCAGTCATAATCATGTAGAGGAAAATCACAGAGCCAGATGTCTGGCCCTCGTTTTACAGCGTTTATGTTTTCCTCTGAGTTTATGTAAAATTCATCCTTCTCTGTTTTATTTATTCCCCCGTTTTCACCGACTCAACAATTAGTCAATTCCCAATCAACAAGAGAAAAGAAATTGCTTTTAATTACTTTTGATAAATGACAAATTGTGTTGGCATGGCTCCCTGCGAATGCTTAATCAGGAGCTGGGCGGGGTAGGGAGGCGGGAACCGGGAGCAGGGATTTCTGCTGGGATGAAATCAATGCGCTCTCTCTGCGGTTCACCGGCTGGGCTGCTGGGTGATGGCCAACCCGAGGCCTGCGAAAGAAACGCCAGTCAGCAGAAAAATGCTCCGGCTTTATGGGAACAGCCACAAACTGAGGCAAAAACATGCTGCAACACACAGATATATGCGTTCTCTATAAGGGCCCCGTTTGCTGGCATTCATGGATTGCAATGTCTGCTCCCAAGATAAAGAACAAACACGGCTGATTCAATGCACTTTCAGACAGTTACTCCTGTTACAAATGCTCTTACTTAACGGCAAGAAAAGCACTTTAAACGCGTTGGAAATTAAATAATAGCTGTTGAGATCTCTAAATTCAGAGAAACGTGTCAGCTGAGCTAAAGGAATACAGCAGTAAGTACTCCGACAAACAACCAGGCTCTCTGGGGAGAACTGGATGCAAGAACTCCCCAAAGACGACGTACCCTCAGCGGCTTTTTTTTTTTTCTCCCCTCCTTGGTTTTGCTCTGCAGAAAGCAAGTGAGCTGCACAGTAACATGGATGCGGTTAGGTTCATCAGTTGCAATCGTGTTTCTTACGTTTTGGATCAAAGATAACAGGATCTGCAGCAATAGTTCACACCTCTCTTCATCTCAGGGTTTCTTCTTTAAGCTTTGTGAGACGTTTCTGGAGAATTTGATGCTTGTTCGGCTTATTCTTGACAGGAGCAGATTGAAGGAATAAATGTAGGAAACGTGTCGCTGGCTCCAGGAAAGCTGCAAAAAAAACTCTTAAACCGTTAGCTCAAGAAATGTTTCATTGTTGTAAGTCAGAATCTGTCCCATTAAAATATGCAAACTAAAGGTTTTTTAGCTAATGCATCCTTATTCCTGCTAAATCGAAACCCTTTGCTGGTTTAATTTAATAGTCTTACAAGAACCGCACATTTCTATCCCCCAAGTTAACAATTTCTTAATTTCTCACAAGAGAGTTCTTAACTACCCAGATTATTTAGGGTTTCTGGGGCAGCCATGATGGATACTCATATGAAACAAGAACATATGTGTAAGTATAGTAAAACAGTTGCTCACAAAGTGTGGGTTTGCAACCTCGGGGGAGGAATGTATTGCACGGGTGTCGTGGTAGAAATTGGTTAAATAGATTACAGATTTGAGAGGGTTTTATTTTATTGAATTAATAGCAAAGTTGAATTTTGTTACACAGTAAAACAAAGTTACACTTAAAAACAGCACATAAGTAATAAGTAAAATTAATAAAAATCATTCAGAGGAAGTTTCTTTCTCTATAAACAATTCTTAGTTCTTTGAAACCGAGGGGTGCGGTCCTGAACTACTGTTGTGTGTTACTTCCGGGTTCCTTAGCCATTCATATGAGAGTTCCTGGGATTGCCAACGCAGAATGTAACATTTCATATTTTATGTTGGAACAAAGAGCAGCAGCCTGCAGACATGGCAGCCAGAAAGAGAAGCGGACCAGAAAAAGTCAGCTATACCTAAATAGCATTCTTCAAAAGCAGACGCACTACAGTTTCCTGCACAACACCTTGAAATATGATGGACACTGTGTGTTGCATGTGTTGATTTAAAATACCACATATCATTATTGCTTTATGTTACTTTAATAATTTGTAATTCCAAGGAGATTAAATCTACTGTAGTTGACTCAAGAATTACCCCCCAAATCCAAAATATCATTTAGACATTGGTTTTGATGATAAATTTGGTCGGTCAGTCATAGTCTTGATTTTACGGAAGAGGATTTAGGGGCCACCGAAAAAAAAAAGTTAACTGATTTTAAAATTTTATTTCAGTTTAGTATGGGAAAAAAAGTCACAATTTACTTTTTCTCAGAATTTGACTGAATTCTGACAATAAAAGTCAGAATTCTGAGATTAAAGTCAGATTTTTTGAGATTAAAGTCAGAATTCTGAGAAAAAGTAAGAATTCTGACTTTAATCTCAGAATTTGACTTTTCTCAAAAATTCTGACTTTAGTCTCAGACTTTAACCTCAGAATTCTGACTTTTTCTCAAAATTCTGAATTTTAGTCTCAGACTTTAATCTCAGAATTCTGACTTTTTCTCAAAATTCTGACTTTAGTCTCAGACTTTAATCTCAGAATTCTGACTTTTTCTCAAAATTCTGACTTTAGTCTCAGACTTTAATCTCAGAATTCTGACTTTAGTCTCAGACTTTAATCTCAGAATTCTGACTTTTTTCTATTGTCAGAATTCAGTCAGAATTCTGAGATTAAAGTCAAAATTCTGACTTTTTTTCCCATACTAAACTGAAATAAAATTAAAAAATCAGTTAACTTTTTTTTTCCCACTGGCCCACTCTAAATCCACTCTTCCATATGATTTAGTCCAGAAAAAATTGTTGAAAATTGGGCTGTATTGGTTCGGTCAGATTTTGTCCCACTTTAGTCCAATAATAGACGATCTAAACTAAAAATTACAGCTTTTCACCTTTAATTTTTGAACCAAAAGTAGATGTTGTTTGGACATAAATCCTGTCATCTTTTCAACAAATTTTTGCATGGTGGGTAAAGCAACATGCCTAAATAAAAGCTCACTGGTTCCTGGAGTGAGTGCTATTGGGTAGAGGGGGTCACAGCAGAGCTGTTTTTATCAGACTTGCTGAAAACCAGTAATAAAAAAAAACTCTTTCTGACTCCATAGAAGCCACAAAACTTCCCAGCTGCCTGTAGGCAAGTCCATGATATGTGGAATAGAGACAGGAGAGGTATCAGCAAGGTTTAGCACCCTTCCAGAATTTGGTGAAATCGAAGAGGAGAACCAAAATCACACCTTTGTGGGCTTTTCCCAACACCAACGCACCTTTTAACATAAAGAAATAAATTAAAGAGACACAAAGGGCAAGTATTAAAAATCCTTAACGTCAACCCCTGCCATAGTAATGTGCCAGACCAAACTCTTTAGGGAATCCATGGATTATTGTTTAAAAAGAAAATAAGAGAAATCAAAAAAAGAAACAAAGACCCGCTGAAGGCCCCGGTGGAAGCAACCTGGACTTCCTGAACCCCCAAATAGAACCATGGACCCATCAAAGGATTCCAAAGCAAGTTCTGCGTTTAGTTTAGCTCTATTAAAAGATCTGCTAAACTGAACTCTGAGTTAGTTTAGCTGTTTGTTGTTTTTTTGCTGCAATGAATCTGAGCTGAGTTATGGGTTTTAATAAACTACAACCCAGAATTATCAAAATAATTTGACTGTAATACATCCCACCAATATACAATCTTTGTAATATATCTCTAAACTCAATCTTTCTTTAATAATGATGATACTTGTTGTTTTCTTTAGTTTATTTTTATAGATATAGTAAAGAACCGCGCTGCCCGACATCCTTTATTTATTTTTTTTACTCATCTTAGATTTTTTTCCTTTTTCTTTGTTTTACAGGTTCTTCAGCACCTGTGGCAGCAGCAGCGAGTCGAGTGACCCCGCTCCAGGCCGACCGACTTTCCCTGTACATGGAGACCCCCAGCTGGGCAGGTCAGACTCAGTAAACATGTCTCTGCGCTGTGACCCATGCAGCGCCTCTAAACCAGCACACAGCTCAGGCAGGGCGTTTAAGATGAGGTTTAGGTATTAAAACGAGCTGCGTGGGTTTAAACAGACATTTCATGTATTGAAACTAAAGCATCTCCAGAAGTATGGAGAAAATGTCAAGAATAAACCTGTCATTTCAACATTAAAGTAAAACTTTTAAGATAAAGTCAAACTCTCAGATTTATTGCACATTATAGCGACGACTTGTGAGGAAAAAGGTTTTCTTGAAGCCACCAAACGCAGGGAGGTAGTGAGTGTTGGGGCAGGAGCGGGCTGTTCAGACAGAGGAACCTTTCAGGTGGGTCATTTTATGAGTCGGTCAAGTTTCTACAGGTTCCTTAATTAGAAAAGAAAAACAATCCTTGGCTTTGCTCTGTCCTCTTTTTAAGCATTTTTAGGCTTTGAAATGTTCAGAAAAACAAAACTGTTGGACACACACAGACGACATAGATATACTGTAACTTATCTGGAGCTTCTCCTAACCAGAGGTGGAAAAAGTACTAAAATATCATACTCAAGTAAAAGTACCAATACTTGGATGAAATATTACTCAAGTACAAGTAAAATTACCCATCAGAAAAATGACTCAAGTAAAAGTAATAAGTAGATAATTTAAAATGTATTTTAAGTAAAAGTTACTTAGTTACATTTAAAAAGATAGTGTTGTGGTATATGAAATACTTAGTTTTTTTTTTAGCAATTTATTTTCCCAAGCCACTCAGAGCCGCAGTATAAGGATGAAAGAGCCGCATGCGGCTCCGGAGTCCTGGGTTGCCGACCCCTGTGCTAGAACAAAATTAGCAATGCCAGGAAACAGGTTGTTTTGCTAATTGGCTATTAGTCATGAAAACTTTGTTTGAAGTACCAATGCACTAAATACTTACCAAAACATGCTTCCGCAGATTAGATGTGGAGTTATTGAATGCTGCCAGTTCAGTCACCTTTGGCAGACGCATCTGGCATTGCATGATGATACTGTTGGCCCTCTTGAATTTAAATGAAAAGCAGTCTTTCAGATGTGGCCGAGGATTTTTCGTCGTTTTTGGGCAAGCAGAGATCCGTGTCATTTCTAGTGAAACGTTCTCTGAACCGTCGTCGCTCTCCTGATCCACCTCCATCTTGTTCCCAATCTCCTGGTAGCCTAGATCTCCTGGTAGCCTATTTCTCCTGGTAGCCTAGATCTCCTGGTAGAGCTAGATCTCCTGGTAGCCTAGATCTCCTGGTAGCCTAGATCTCCTGGTAGCCTATTTCTCCTGGTAGCCTAGATCTCCTGGTAGCCTATTTCTCCTGGTAGCCTAGATCTCCTGGTAGCCTATTTCTCCTGGTAGCCTAGATCTCCTGGTAGCCTATTTCTCCTGGTAGCCTAGATCTCCTGGTGACAGCCTATTTCTCCTGGTAGCCTAGATCTCCTGGTAGCCTATTTCTCCTGGTAGCCTAGGATCTCCTGGTAGCCTAGATCTCCTGGTAGCCTATTTCTCCTGGTAGCCTAGATCTCCTGGTAGCCTATTTCTCCTGGTAGCCTAGATCTCCTGGTAGCCTAGATCTCCTGGTAGCCTAGATCTCCTGGTAGCCTATTTCTCCTGGTAGCCTAGATCTCCTGGTAGCCTATTTCTCCTGGTAGCCTATTTCTCCTGGTAGCCTATTTCTCCTGGTAGCCTAGATCTCCTGGTAGCCTATTTCTCCTGGTAGCCTATATCTCCTGGTAGCCTATTTCTCCCTGGCAGCCCAGCCTCCCGGTAGCCTATCTCCCTGGTAGCCTAGAACTCCTGGTAGCCTAGCTCTACATGCTGATCACGCCACTCACTGTAGTGCTTCCAGGCCCGATTTTTTGTCTTCCTTTCGGTTTTCCCAACGTGTTTTTTTTACCCAGTAACGATAGGATTTGTACTGAGCCAAATCCTACTGAGCCCCTCTGATGACTTGGTCAAAAAAAATGTTTAATTGTGGCCATCCAAGTAGTATTGGTATTTTAATACCTTATACTGCGGCTCTGAGTGGCTTGGGAAAATAAATTGCTAAAAAAAAAACTAAGTATTTCATATACCACAACACTATCTTTTTAAATGTAACTAAGTAACTTTTACTTAAAATACAAGTAGTATTCAGTTATTGGTAGATTGGTAGTGTAACGAAATACAATACTTCACTCAAAATGCAATCAAGTAAAATTTAAATTACCGATTTTAAAAATACACAAAAATACACAAAAAACCTACTCAATACAGTAACTTGAGTAAAAGTATTGCTATGGAATTAACACCTCTGCTTCTAACAGTTATCCATCAGAGTATTGGAGCCATCCAGACATTTCTTTTTTTTTCTTTTTTTGATGATCTGAATAAAGTTAAAATATTAAAGCTGGAGATTATGAGACAAAGAAAACTTGTTTCAATCACAAAAAAGCTTCAATAGCTCAACTGATTTAAGTTAAACTGCAGCCTGAACCGAGATTTTTAACGCAGGAAGATGAACATTCAATTTCCCTTTTGGGTTCATAATGGATTTTTGAATTGAATTGAATTTTAAATTCAATTTATTTTTGATTTTTCTTGTTATATTACAAATTTATAGACAGGATTTTTTTACACTGTTAATGTTACGACTTTAATCTTGTAATTTTCTTTTTGTAATCTTAATATTCAGATTATATTTACTTTTTTCTCATTTCCTGTTTTGCAAATATAACTGCGAATCCCTGTCCTACATTTTATATTTTTAAATTAGGATTAAAATCTCCTTATCCTAATGCTTTAATCCCATCGATTTAATATTATTTCATTATTCTAATGATTTAACTCCTTATAATTTTCCAAGTTTAATGTCAAAGAACTTATATTGTGACAATTATCCTTATATTACACCTTCAGTCTCATAGTTTATGACTTTATTCTGGTATCGTTAAGATTTTATCCTCATGAACTTAATATTAACACTTTTTTTCCCCACATTACAGTTTTCTTCTTGTAATTTTAAGACTTTAATCTTATTTTACAACAATATTCATGTGTGCCTACAGTAATATTCTGACACGGTTCTCATTTTAATATGTTTTTTAATTAATTTAAGGACTTTATTCTTGTGATGTTATTACTTTTATCTTGTACTCTTAATCTCCCAATAATACTTTATTTTCAGAATTATTAATAATAATAAAAATATGCATGTGTCAGTAAACATAAGCACATGCTTTCTGTATTGTCTGCTAGCAGCCTGGATTTCTCTTCTTATCGGACATTATGTTCTTGAAACAAAGCGATTTAATGCATCCATACAGCTTCTGTCCCCTCATACTTCTCATACCTTTTTTTTAAATCTTTTTTTTTTCACGTTCTTCTTTAACTTAAGAAAAACAGCACATTCCTTGGGGTGCAGGATAGTAATTTGGAAAGCAGTAGAAAATGTTTGCCACCAGGAGAGAACCAGGCGTACAGATCAGTCACTGGGAAGATGTGCATTGCAACAGACATGCTTTATTTGTGCTTCAGTCATAAAAGAAGGTAGAATTATTTATAAATTACGTATAAAAAAATGCAGATACTATTCAATCAAACTTATAATGTTGCAAACTTATAATGCACTTTTGCTGGGTGGATTTGTAAAACACTTCTGCATAACAAATCAAAGCGATATGTGGAAAAGTAGCAAGTCCTTCTGGAGAAACATGAATTTTATATGGATGATATAGTCTCAGACATCAGAGGAAAGTAAACAGAAAATGTCTAAAGTGCTGAAACGTATAGCTGCTCCGGCACCAGCGCTACATCTGGTGCATGGCATGGGGTTTCACATGTGATCCCTGCACAGCTTTGCTTTTATCCCTCCTCCATTTAAAGAGGCTGAAAGCAAAAATGATTCAGTTAAAATCAACTCTAATGGCGTCTGTAACATTACATACTGATCTCTATGTGTAGATGCAGCATTTTAGACCCTATTTACACATCTTTATGAAAGCCATGCAAAAGAAAATGCTTTCTACTCCAATTCCAGGCTTTGAGATATCAGGACAGAATGAAAACATATTTAGACCTTCACCAAAATTTTATTTAAATATTATAGGTGAACAAAATAATAAAGAGACACGCTGTAGTTTCTAACACACAGAAAGACAAAGCTGTGTGAAAAATCAGCAGCATTCATATTTCATACTTTTGTTTTTTCGCCATAGTAGTGTAAGGAAGCAGGATTGAAATTTGAAAAAAAAGTTAACTGATTTTTTTAATTTATTTCAGTTTAAACATGGGAAAAAACTTCTTTTATTGTCAGAATTCAGGCAGAATGAGATTAAAGTCGAATTCTGAGAAAAGTCAGATTTGAAAACAGAATTCTGAGATACTAAAAAGTCTGAATTCTGGAGAAAAGTCAGAATTCTGACTTTTTCTCAGAATTTGGATTTTTTATTGTCAGAATTCAGTCAGAATTTTGATATTAAAGTCAGAATTCTGAGAAAAAAAGTCAGAATTTGAGAAAAAAAAAGTTTCTGAGAATAAAGTCTGAATTGAGAAAGTCGTGTAGTTCAGAAAAGTCAGAATTCTGAGATTAAAGTCATACCCTGACTTTCTTTCTCTGAATTCGGATTTAATCTCATAGTACCCTGACTGAATTCCCGACGTAAAAAGTCAGAATTCTGAGAAAAAGTCAGAATTTGAGATTAAAGTCGACTTTTTTCCCATACTATACTGGAAATAAAAAAAAATAAAACTAGTTAACAGCTTTTTTTTTCAGTGGCCCTAATCCTCTTCCATAGTAGTCTTCCGTCTTTTTTGTATTACCTTCTATAACCCTCATTATGGGTGACTTGCTGCTAGCAAGAATGATTTTTTTTATTGTAAAGTAACTTTTTCTCGACTTCGGTACATTAACATGCGGTTTCATAATTTGCATGAAAAGTAATGTTTTATTGAGGATAAAAAATATTTCATTTTTATGTATGCATTCCAAATAACATTAAAATCTTCCTGTTTACTCACATTAATAGTGCCACTGTTTAATGTCTGGAATTTGTGCAATGTTCAGCTTTCCATAGGTGCTTCAGCTGTTTGCAATTCTGTGACAACTGTGGGTTTTTTTGGCTTTTTTGTGACTTGAACGTTAACTTCTATTTTTTTTGATTTTCTTCAGTTTGCTTACAAATTACTACAAACAATGCTAAATTATTTAGCTGTAGCTTACATCAGAAAAACCAAACAACAATCACACAAACGCATCACAGGAGAGCCAGCACACTTGCACCTCACAAATCAAAAAACACACCTTTGATGACCAAAATGTTCAGATTTTGGACAGAGAGGACAGATCATTTGAAAGAGCAGTGAACGAAGCCATCCTAGGTAACAAAAAAAAAGGTGATTGGGTTCATTTGAATGGAGGATGGACCTCTGGTTGCTTAAAACATCGACACTCCAACCACAGATTGCTGTAGTGGAAGCAGACAGAACTGACAGAGACTCCTGGATAGAAAAAGTGAGGCAACATCAGAGATTTTACTTTTTATTTTACCAATTTTATTTCCGTATAGGGGTGAGATCATTTATACAGCTAAATTTCATTTTAAATGTTGTCCTAAAAGTTGAGAAACTCAAGTCACTGCTAAACAATCGATACGTAGAGTGTAGTGAAATTTCCTTTGTTCTGCTTGAAAGTTATTTTGATAGTTTTTTTTGTTTATTTTCTCAGAAAACTTGGACAAATTTACAGAATACACTTTTAGTTTTCTCAGGCAGGCATCACAGTTGTGTACAAAGGAGTATTAGGGCCAGGTTGGAGATTTGTTTTTATTTTTTTATTTTGAGAATAAAGTCGTATCATTAAGAGACTGAAGTCTTCATACAACATTTCAGAAAATTTTTCTTATTTTTCAAACCAGAAGCAAAGTAAAATTTGATATCGATGTTCCTCATTTTAGTGTTGTCATAAAATACAACTTGTTTCTCCTAATTTTAGGACTTTATTCTCTTAATATTTCAAGTTTATTCGTGTAAATTTATGAATATTCTCGTTGTGACTTTTTTCTCGTAATATTATGACTTTATTCTTTTTGTGTTACGATTTTATTCTTGAAATAGAAGAAAAAAAATCTCTAGCCGGGCCCTAATGCTCCCTCATAGTTATGGATGCAGGTCGTCCTACAAGAAGGTTTTTGTGTTCTTCTGTGTTCCTATAGACAGTACTGTTTGAATGCAAGACTTTCTTAGATTAGATTAGATTCGATTAGATGAGCTTTTATTGATTCCCATATATGGAATTCACTCACATCTCATCAGTAGTAATTACACAGATACAGCGGTGCAAAACAAGGAGGAAAAAGGTGCATTATATAGAATAAAACAATATATATATACAGTATCTCAAGATAAGGATTAAGTGTACAGGTATAGCACAATCTAAAAAAGTGGAAATAAGAAAAAAATGGTGCTAAACTGGTTTTCAACAAATTCTGCCTCCATTTTTTTTATGCAAGAAAAGGGTCCAGTAGGAAAAGATTGTTTTGCATCTTTAATGTTAAAAAAAGCTTTTATTTTATATTTATTCTGACCAGTTTTCTGCTTTTACCTTTTAACAGTAAATTTCCCTCGTAACAAAGTGTTTTTTTAAAGATCTTTTTTCTTATTTAGGTTTTTTCGTTTATTTTTACATGGTTACCTTATATACCTGTAGTGTGGTTTGACCAGCTCCATGCACTTCCATGATATTTAAGGGACTTTATAAGATCTGATTTTCTTTATGTCATCTTTCTACACAGCAAAAAATATTCAATAGGGATAAAAACAGTAGAAATATTTAGCTTAAAGCTAAAAGATTTCACTAATAACCTAAAAATTCAATCTCTGACTCTGCAGGCTTCAGTTAGCATGTTAAATTTGAGAGTTCATGATAAAGGAAAAGAAAAAAGACTGAATAAGTTGGGCCTGTTTGGAAGTTTTAAAAGAGAAAGTGTGTTTTCTTTCCTTTAAGGGAATATGGCATAAAAGTAGCATCAGAATGAAGCTGAAAAAGTACAGATCAATGCCGTGTTGATGTGAAGCTAAAGTTAAGAAGTTTGGTCATGATGTCTGAGGAATGCAGTGAACTTTTCTGTATTCAAAAGCTGAAGCAACGTTTCAAAAAAATGGCCAGTAAACATGTTTTATCTGCATCTATCTTATGAATAAAGGTGTTTATGTATTAATCCATTTAGAGGCTATTAAGTTTGAACAGTAACATACTTTTTTATGTTGTTTGCATCTTAATCATAATCAAAAGAGTTTGTTTGGAGTGTGATTCCCCCCGTAATTGACATTTATGCACTATTTTTTGCACGGCACGTATCACTTTACTTGGATTTATCACTTACTTGGATTGTAGATAGATATACGTACATATATATATACATAAGAGCTATATGTGTATATATTTTATCTCTTTTATTCTTATTTTTTTATCTTTATTATATTGTATAGTTGGACGTGCATATATATTATATAAAAACTGTAACTGGGCGTGTAACAAAAAGTACTTTCCTCTCTGGGATTATTAAAGTATTTCTGATTCTGATTCACACAGCCTCCTTCGTGTGAGGAGGTTTTTTTGGGGGGTTGAAAGATTGATATCTTGATGCTTTTGACTCTTCTTGGTGTTCAAGCTGCCCCTCTTTCTCACCTGGCCTCCTTTAAGGAAGCCAATCACTGCCAGACTCTGATTTAACGACTTCACGCCCTTTCGGCGTGGAAGCACTCTCAGCGTGATAAAGTCTGCATGTACGCGCGCCTTACTCTCCCCCATCCGGCCATATTGTGCTAATGTGTGCCGGTTAAGTAGTGCAAGACTAGAAAAAGCCTCTTATCCATATGCCTGAGAGCCGGGGTGTCGGCGTGATCTCTCCCCAGATGGAGCCCTCTGCCTCCCCGCCCATCCTCGGCGGAGCCATAGAGCAGGTGGCAACGAGGATCAATGGGCCTCCGCCATTACTTCCTCTCCACTTCACGTCTCCAGTGCCGTCTCTGGGGGCGGGGGGGCCCAGGGGTGCGAGCGGCGTGTCTCGCTGCAGCACGCCAGGAGAAATGGGGACGTTTTCCATTAGTCTAATTGCTCGGTTATAGTTCTATATTATTGCTTTGATCACCGCTGTGGCTTGATAATGATGGACCTCCCGTGACCTCCATGTATAGGTGGTGGGTGTTATGTCTCCCCGGTCGACGCCCATCAAGACTGCGGCGGGTGTAGGCGGGCGGGTCGGAGCAAACAGAAGGATAAACAACCAAATGAAGGAAAAAGTGTTTTCATTCCGGAGTTTGGTGGAGCGGCGGTTTAAACTCTCCGCTCAAGTTCTGCTGCTTCGTCAGTTTCCTCAGCAAAAAGCAAAATGGGGCTAATTTGCAATAAATAACAGCTAAAAAAATGTTTATATAACCTCATGATGTAATGAAAACTGTTAGGATTTCCACATCCAACATGGACACACTAAAAGATGATTAGTTTCCTCCGACACGCACCACCTCGGCCCCTCTTACGCAGACTTTGAAGAGATTTGAAGGAGTGTTATGCACATTTTAGGGTGATACGTTTCAGTATTATTCCCACATCTCGGCTCCCCCGGAGTACAGTGGAAGATTTGCCCCTCTGTCGGCAATTACACGAGACGTCTTCTATCAGCGAGCAGATGAGGTGAGAAACATAATGAATTCATTTACCCTCCAACACTCTGCCTTTTCTTCCTTCTGTTTATTATATCCCATTTGCATACGGATCGGAACACTCAAAAAGCTCCGTGCCAGACTAATCGGCGCTGAATATTTCACTGCGGACCTGTAGCTCTCCCTACAGGTCAGCACATAAAAGCTGCTTCCTGTTTGTGGATTTGCTTTCAAACACCCAAACTGCTCCTGATTACCTCGCCTCTTATTCCGTAGGAAATCCTTGGCCGTGATTCCTTGGTTGCTTTTTCAACATTTGCTTTTTTTTTTTTTGCAGGTATGAGTATTGATCTTTTGCCTTTGCTGCAGGGGAGTGTGTTCACTTAAAAGGCCCGCTGATGTAGCAGAGCTTATTAAACAAATAGGCCGGAGAACAAGGCCACAATCGCTTTGAATCATGAAGGAGGCTGCCCGTCTTAAAGCAATGCCGTATCAAATATGAAACGCTCTGCTAACAAGGTGTGTAATCTATTACTAATCAGATCATATTTTATGAAACAAGGAGAAGCTGGAACTTAAGTAAGAGAGAAAGATGGAGATTCAGAGGCAAAGCGGTGAGGGGGGGGGAGAGGGGTTGGGGTTGTATTTTGAAATTGAATGTGACGGCCAGGGACCATGACTTGATTTTACATGCATGGCTTTATAATGAAGCCGTGCAAAATGGTCAGTAATGGTTAACTTTAGGGGGAGCGGGAGCTTTGCTGTAATGGGAGGCTAATTCGGGGGCCCTGCCGCCTTGACAGGCTGTAGAGCACAGCTGGAATATGGAGAAGGATGGAAGTCGGAGGCTCTGGGGCTGCAGTAAAGGTCTGTATTTGTCTGCAAATTGCCAGTTTGCCTGAGGATATAACAGGGTCAAGTGTAGCGTAGCATACTTTGTGTTCACAGAGACTGTAGCAGATATAAATACAATCTGGAAACACGCTCAGTCAAACAGAGAGGCGAGCTAACTCCCTCAAATCAAGTGGTGTGCAGGAGAGACTTCATGTCATTAGTACCTGCCCGCAGATCCCTTTTTTATATATATATTGTTATGTATATATATTTATTTTTTTTTCAGGTCTGTGAACCTCTTTTTGTGCCGCAAATTGTTTCATTCCAGTGACACTACCCCGGCAGTTAACCGCGAATAGAAATTGAAAACCCATAGATTTGACGCCTAGTGTTTTTACACTAGCCTCTTTTTCCAGCCTTAATGGGATATTAAGGAAAAAATCTATTTTTTTTTTATTATGAATCTTTGCTTTCAGAATTGATCGATTAACATAGTCAAAGAATGTCCAGGTTCCTTTAAAGGAATAGTACACCCAAAACATGATTAGCCTTCATTTTCTACTCACCCCCATGCTGAACAACACTCTGGAGTACTTTTTTGATATCTCAAATGCATCTGGAGATCTGGGAGG